>VUQJ01007111.1:6791-20017 GCA_015108635.1 Andinoacara biseriatus | reverse complement strand
CATCATTAAGCTGCTTTCCTCAAATTGTGCTTTCAAGCTCCTTCTCAAGCCTTTGATGTTTATTTCCTGTTTGGACCTTTTGTTCGCTTCCTTTTACTTTCCCTGCTCCAGGTGGAACCAAACACCAAGCTCTTCCCTGCCGTGTTCGTGCGACCCACCAGCCCCAACCTATTTCAGTTTGAACTGGCTAAAATAAAGGTAAGTGCCCCCTAATTTTACTTTTCCATGACAACAGCCTTGTTTGTGTGTCTGCAATACTAATCTATCAACTGTCTTTGTGTCCCCACCAGAATGCCATGCCTCTGTCATCAGCCGTCTTTAAGAGTGAGCATAAGAACCCGGTTCCCCAGTGTCCGCCCCGACTGGATGTCCAGACCATAAATGCTGTGCTGTGGAGCCGCATGCCCAACACCTTCCTCAAAGTGGAAACTGGCAGGGTTAATGAGAGACATGGCTGGGTGGTTCAGTGTGTGGAGCCCCTGCAGATGTTGGCAGTACACATACCTGAGGAGAACAGGTGTGGAACAAGCTTGTGACTTTTTAGTTCTGTGATCAGAGCACGGCTAACTGTTTTGCCCTGTTTCCTTTTTTTAAAGTTAAATTCCTGTTTTATCTGGCTTTATTTTTAGCTTACAATAATGGGAGCAGTGTTAATATTCTCATTTAACTCCTGTAAAGACCAGGGTCTTGTAACCATCGGCACACATTGCAATAAAATGATTTTTTTGTTGGTAGCACAGGAAATTTTATGGTCGATCATTTATTATTATTATTTTTAATCTTAGCACTCACTCAGGATTTGCTGCTTTCCTCAGTTTTATGTCACTGCATATTAAAATGGCCCAAGATAAAAACTGATTGAAGTTGTCACCAGGGGCTTTGGTAAATCATCATGGTTATTTATTTTTTTAACTCTTTATGACAAATGTATTAAGCAGCCACTGGGATTTTGGATGGGGAGTTTCAAATTAAAGTATTATCAACTCCCATTCTTTCACATAAAGTTTAAGATTTTGGCCACTTCCTTGTTGTATTCTTAGAGCCAAAACTGACTGTAACTGGACAAGAGTTAAGAGGACAGCCTTATTAGCTATGACTAGCAACCTTGCATTCATAGACATGTATGATTCATAATTTGTGCCAAGTAACAAAACACCAAAACAAAATGCTAGCAAAAAATAAGATATCGCACTGAGTGCTGTCAGGTCTAAAAGTAACAAAGTGGCTTTAAAAATCCACAAGAAAGAATAATATGAGTTGTTCTAAAGTTTTAATGCTTACTGATGACATTTATGGGAAATAACTCTCACCACATTCTGTCATGTCTACAAATTCTTGCTCTCTTTAATAAAAGGTGCGTTGACATCATGGAGCTCTCGGAGCAGGAGGACATGAAGAAGTTCCACTACCACACCTTGAAGCTCTACTGTGCCCTCTGCGCCCTGGGAAACACTCGTGTGGCTCATGCCCTTTGCAGCCACCTGGACCAATCACAGCTCTTATACACCATCGACAATCAGTACCTGTCTGGCATGTTACGCGAGGGCTTCTACAATGTTCTGATTAGTATCCACCTGGAGACAGCCAAAGAGGCACGACTCATGATGAAAGATGAGTTCGTCATACCCGTCACGGCCGAGACGCGCTCCATTCATCTTTTTTCTGACGCTTCTAAAAAGCACCTCCCACCAGGGGTGGGACTTAGCACCTCTCTCAAATCACGCCTCAACTTTACTCCACCATGTTTCATCAGCACCAAACGAGAGCATCTGTACAGTCCCCAAATCCCACTGGATGCATTGAAGGAGAAAGCAATTTCAATGCTGACAGAGGCTGTTCAGAGTGGTGGGCACCACATCCGAGATCCTGTCGGAGGATGCGTGGAGTACCAGTTTGTTCCAATCTTGAAGCTCATCAGCACCTTGTTGACGATGGGTGTTTTAGGAAGTGAGGATGTTCATAACATTTTACTGCTCATTGACCCAAATGTATTCAGAGAGGTAAGAGAGGAGGGAGCCACAGGGGCCACAGACAAAGAAGGACTAACGGGAGCAGAGGAAAAGGCGGTGGAAGCTGGAGAAGAGGAGGCAATCAAAGAGGCTCACCAGCCAATGGAAGGACTGCTGGAGAAGAGGCTGCCAGAGCCTGTTAAACTACAGGTAATCATGAAGACACATGACACAACAGACTTAGCATCATGCTTAATATGTTAAAACTTAGTAGAGCATAAAAATCCCCAAAACATGTAAAATCAATGAACATTTTAATCTTAAAGTGACAATCCACGGCTAATGACTAACACAGCTGTGCTCTCAAATGCTCTATAACTGCTCCACAGTAATAGGCCCATTCAGTGATCAGTCAAACATGAAATGGCTCCGTCTCGTATTAAACAAATGATCACAGGAGTAAAAATCTCTCTTCAACAAGTGGGGATAATGTGAAGCCATAAGGTGCTTATATTTTTCTATCAGTCTTGATAACAGCTTATTGTCACAATAGTGATGGAAGAGTACCTGTTTTTTGTGTCTCCGCTCATTGTCTGTTCTCCAGATGTGCGAGCTGCTTCACTATTTCTGTGACTGCGAACTGAAGCACCGTATCGAGGCCATCGCATCCTTTTCTGACAGCTTCGTGTCCAAGCTGCAGTACAACCAGAAGTTCCGCTACAATGAGCTGATGCTGGCCCTCAATATGTCTGCCGCCGTTACGGCGAAGAAGACCAAAGAGTTCAGATCACCTCCCCAAGAACAGGTGAGAAAAATCATGCTGCTCCTAAACCAGGGACTCACAAAGTAAGAAGTAAAATATTTATTTTGCTGTACATTCACCACATCAAAAAAGAAGTAACATTAAATTACATGCCTTTTTATATTACGTTACTTATCATATACAAATAAATCTGTATGTGATGTCACATGGGCATTTGGTCCTTGAAAACAATTCTACTACAACAAAGTGATATTAATTTATATATTAATACACAAAGTGAGAAAAAATACCACTTCTCTGCATGGGTAGGGCGTTAAATATTAGAGACTGCCTGTTTTGAATTAGTTCTCCGTACAGAAACTGTGAACTCGAGCACCGTATCGAGGCCGCTGTGTCCTGTTCTGACAGCTTCATCTCCAAGTTGCAATCCAGCCAGCTTGGACCTGGTTCCTGACCTGAATTTTTCTATATTTAGAATATTATATCATACAGTCATGGTAAAATGAAAGTACACCATTTTTCAATGCTAAGGTTTTATATATCTGGGCAAAATAAAAATAATTTGATCAATGACAGAACTTAAAATGCTGTAAATACAACACATGACATATTACGCCGTGTAATCATTTATTGAACAAAAATTAAAACCTACATACACCCGATGATTCAATAACTTGTAGAACCGCTTTTAGCAGCAGTAACATGAAGTACAGCAATCATTTTCTGTGTGACTTCAGTCTTTCACATTGTTGTGGAAGAACGTTGATTCAGTCCATTGAAGTTTGCAGCCATTCCTTTCTGCATAGCTCGCTTAAAGTCCAACCACAGTATTTCAATCAGGTTGAGGTCTGGACATTAACTGGGTCATTGTAACACTGTGATTCTTTTCTTTTTCAGTCATTCTGTTCAGCAGATTTGCTGCTGTGCTTGGGATCATTGTCCTGTTGCATGACCTGTTTTGACCAAGCTTTAGCTGGCCTCGTATCCGACTCTAGAATACTTCGGTATACAGGGGAGTTCATGGTCAACCCAAGGTTGACTGCAAGGTGCCCAAGTCCTGTGATTGCAAAACAAATCTGCATCTGAGCACAGAAGACTTGTGGCTAAGGGTGTGCTTAGTTTTTTTCATATTTCTTAATTTTAGCTTCATTTTTTGTTAAACACATCATGACATGGTGTAATATGTTAAAAATTTGAGATTATGTTCACCTAACAGTTAGACCTGTTAAGCACCAGATCATTTTATTTTTTACGTAAAACCTTAAAATTATAAGATGACACATTGATCTTCTCCAAACTCAGTGTCTGTAACACCACTTTTCATCTATGCTGAGGCTCCCTCGTGACACCATGGCAGTTGTGTACCTCTGTTAATGGATTTTTGACAGCACACGCATCTCCCCAGCGATCCTAGTGACGCTCATGTGACGTAAATGTGCGAAATAGCAGCGGTGGGTAAATGCCAGTAAACGTGCATCATTTAGAGAAAGAAATTTAAAAATAAAACGTGACTATAACAGCTCGCCATACAGAAAACCCGGAGGGTTATGGCTTCAACGGATTGGTCAATACTGTTATTGCTTAAATATGCAGCTAATTTCAGATTAGATTTCATTTGGTTCAAGTGTCCTTCTTTCTGCCTTCTTTGCCCAGAAGGAACCAGACCTGCTTCTGGCTCCTAATGTTCCCTAAGGCTCTCTTCTTGTGAGAGTGTGCGAACAAAGATTGAAGGCAAATTCATTTCTCTTGGTCTTGGTTTGATGGCATTGCTTCCTCAGGAGGGCACAGTCATCTACACAAGAGCACGCATACATAGAGCATGCTTTTAAGGTCAAAGCTGCAGACAGAATTCAGTGCTGCACGGCTAGTTTAATGACTTGTCGTGGTGTCCTTCGGGCGGTTAGCGCAGAGAGAGAATTAGCCACTTGAGCCGTGTTCTTTCTCTGCGAATCCTACAATAAGAACAATGCTGGGAAACCAAGTGGCTGTGAAAATGGACGAATGGACTACAGTAATTTGTAAATGCATGTTTATCTATATGCATCTGATTTTAAAATGTTCCACATTTCAGATCAACATGCTGCTGAATTTCAGTATGGGAGAGGACTGCCCGTGCCCCTCAGACATCCAGGAGGAACTCTATGATTTTCATAATCAGCTGCAGCTCCACTGTGGTAAGATGCATCTCTTGCAAAAAACAAAACAAAAAAAAACATTATGAGCTGCTACAGTAAACTGGTTATGTTTATTACAAAACATGTATCATTATTTTGTAACATGATGCAGCAATGTTATAGTTCCCTGATTGCATTTAGAATTCATTACGGATATTTTACTAAGGCAGCACAAACTGGCAATATGGTTGATAATGTAACAATAAAACCAAAACGAAACATCCATATGAAAACTGCTTTATGCGCACATAATTCTTGGCACTGTGAGCTCTTGTTGTGTCACCATCAGCAAAATTGCACCTGTACTTCATAAAATGCCGCCCCCCCCCTCTCTCCACATTGCTTTCTGGCAAGGCAGATTTGAATGTTTGCTGCCTCCACAATTTGAACATCTTGATGTTTTGATAAATAATTGAATTGCCCATCCATCCGTGCTGCTACCAATCTAATGGCAGGCTCACCTGTGCAACCTAGCGCCAACCTGTCATGGCAGCCTCAACACAGAAAAGATTAGAAAAATTACTTTAACTTGCCAAGAAATAAGGAGCGGGATAGTAACTGTACTACTGTGCATAACACACGTTGTTGTTTTATGATGCTTTACCGTGCATCTGTTTGTGTAATGTAGGAATCCCAATGGAGGAAGATGAAGACGAACAAGCTACATCTATTAAAGGTCGCCTCCTTATGCTGGTGAACAAGTTTAAAGGCCAGTCGCACAAAGCAGAGGAGCCCACAAAGAAGGAGCAAGCCGCACCATGTGAGGAAATCCCTGCTTTCATTGCACTGCGTGAATTATTGCTCGTGCTGTACTGTATCATTACACCTGAACCTGGCTAAAAAACTAATGATGATGTGGATTCAAACTTAATTAGTGTTCAGGGGACAATCAATTGTAGCAATAATAGCACAGAAGCATACAGGAACATTTTCATGAGCTGCTGCTTCATAATCAAACTGACCAAAAACCAAGGGGCGAAAGTGTCCTTGAGCAAGACATTGAATCACTTTGGTTTGTGCTGAGTTCACACCGTGTCCTTTTAGTCCCTGCTACATTGTGCTTGTTTGTGGCCTTGTTCACCTCTTTTTGTACGTGCTCTCGCTCTCTGTTCCTGGCACAAAGGGAGGGCAGAATTAACAGGAGATGTTTCTGTATTGCATTTCTAGCACCCCTAGTCTTGCTTCTATTTGTCTGCCGCTGCCATGTGGACTGATTCACTGGGTAGCAGTCATTTCCATTTCAATTTCCTTTCAATTTCATTATGGAAATACGCAGCCTGGTGGAGGAGCGGCTTCAGAGTGAAGAGCATCCTATGTCAGCCGCTCCGGGAGATGAGAGCGGAGAAACCAGAGAGAAAAAAAACATCAGCGATAAAGCCAACGCCGTCGCCTGATTAAACTCATAGACACATACAGACTGCACAAGGCTGAGCACACACATAGTGACAAAAACCATATCAATCAAGTTCTAAATAACTGGTGTGTCACAACAGAATAAATGCACTACAGCATGTATCTAATTTTCTATCACTCTGGATCAGCGACCACCAATAAAGTCAATGACCACACGTTGTTTAACTGGTCAAAAAGCACCTGGTCTCGTTGGTGTATCAAGTCTACGTTCGGCTCACAGTTGGATATTTTGAGTTGTTTGTGCTGCTGAAAGCAGACGCTTAAAGACAAACTCCACAGGAATTTGACTCCCACTCTAGGCCGCGCCCTAGAGCATTACCTGCTTTATCCTCCTTTGTGACTCTAGTGGTGACCATACTTAAAATTACCCAGATAAACATCTAGCATTCAAAATGTCTTGAAACTAGTGATTGGGATTGTAACGTGTACTGGCCATTACAAAGAATGCAGAGCTTGGTCATGCTTTGGTTTGCCCCTTTTATTATACATTGATCAGCCACAACATTAATGCAACCTGCCTAACATTGTGCAGCCAAAGCAGCTCTGACTCTTCAGAGGGTCAGTGGCATTTTCCACCAGACCTCTTTGGCTATTTTGTTATGTCTTCCACATCACAAGACAGTGATCCAGATCATTTAGATACTGGGGTTACATGGTGGGCTTCCATGGATTGTGTTTCTTCTGTTACGTCCCATTGATGCTTCACCCAGCTGGGATCCAGAGATGGCTCAGCACCTTTGTGTTATTTTTTTAAACATTCCTGAGCAGTTTTATCGACGTGGTGAGAATTATTGACCTGCTGGGGGAGGGCACTGCCATTAGGGAGTAAAATTATCATGGATGGTTAGGTGACGGGTTTGGAACGATCTTTAGATGCGTTATGCTTGTCAACATTCCCATGAATCCAAGCAGGACATTGCTTTTTAAAGAAATGATCCATTTTAATCACCTCACCGCATCTAATAAATTTGAGCCTGTGATTGAAGCTGTGACTCCTCTTCGTCATATCATCTGCCTCCCAGATACCCTGAAGATACAGATGGCATAATTGTCTTGGCCATTATTTCATAAGAATGAAGTAAAAATGCTCAGACATGAAGAAATCTGTGTATTTCCATCATTGCGATTCTGGATTGCCCAGATTTGTTTATTGGGGTGCAGTAAGCGTGAACGGTATATGCAACAGCAAAACAGACAGTGGCTGATAAGTGAATGTGTTTGATAGGGTGACAGAGTGAGAGTCAGGTGCTTGCTGAGAGGAAAAAAATGTTGCTTCTTAATCTCGAGCTTGCGCATCTGCCCTTTCTCTGACACCCACGCAGCTCTCGGCAGCCGGATCTGTTACTGGTGCCATTCTGCTGGCTTCCCAGCCATCTCACAAAATACAGACACACACACACACACACACACCCCTGCACTGATTGACAGTCTGCTGTCAAATAGTCTTTTGAAAACTAACAGATCCAATCAACCAGACAGACACAGGGTCTCAAAAACGCAATTGCCTAATTGCAGGACTTTTAAGGGAATCGATTCTGTATTAATGACTCCATCTTTTATTGTACTGGATTCTTTAATTGACATTTTCCTGTCCTTTCATAACCAAGAACAAACATAAACCCTCACCCACACAAGCTATTGATCTAGTTATAATGAAGCCTTAAGGGTAACCCACATATGATCTGTCCAAAACAAATGTTCCTTTTAACCGCAAAGGCAGAACTATTAATATCTTATCCTCTTTCCTTCATTATTCTTTACATAACAGGGGATCTTTCTGCACCACTTAAAATGTGTCTTTCAAATGAGAAGAACTTTTTTTTTACAAAGATTAGAGAAAAAAAAACTCTCTCATTGTTTTAACTCTCATGACTACTGGAGCTTTAGAAGTCCTCTGTAGAGGTGGCTGACACAGACATGCAGTTTGTGGGATTCGTGTATCAGTGTATGCATACTGTATGTCTGTGCTCAAGGATGAAGTACCTTAAGTCGGGTATCTCTATTTGTACAGTGAGCGTTTCTCTGCCAGGAGAGCAGACTGCATATTATGAGGCAACCGTGCTTGTTTATTAAAAAAAAATCTTTGCTCAATTTTCTTTCCAGCCAATCTGAAAGAGCTCATCTCTCAGACCATGGTCAGCTGGTCCCAAGAGTGTCACATCCAGGACCCCGAACTTGTTCGCAAGATGTTCAGCCTACTGAGGAGGCAATACGACAGCGTGGGGGAGCTCCTTCGGGCCATGAGGAAGACGTACACCATCAGTGCTGCCTCGGTCCAGGACACCATCAACCTCTTGGCCTCCCTAGGTCAGATCAGGTCTCTGCTATCAGTTCGAATGGGAAAGGAGGAGGAAAAACTCATGATTAATGGACTGGGGTAGGTCATTAGACTTGTATGTGACTTTTCAACATTTTTTTTTTTTATAGATTTGAAAATACATGGTTTTTCATAGGAACTGAAAACTTCCAAGTATTCAATTTGCATCTTTTTTATGTACTTTTCAGTGACATTATGAACAACAAGGTGTTCTACCAGCATCCAAACCTAATGAGAATACTGGGCATGCATGAGACAGTCATGGAGGTCATGGTCAATGTACTTGGAGGAGACAAGTCCCAGGTTTAATGTCTTCTACCTCTATACTTACCCACATAGGGTCCATACCACCATCTTCAGTAGAAACAATGTAGCTCACTAACAGAAAATCTTCATTTTAATCCAGTCTTGCATACTTTCATTTGTGTGTAAAGCATGGTCGCAGAGCAAGTGCATTAATGAGGACGTGGTCCTGACAACGCAGAAGGGCAGAAAGGTCTGACTGAATTGAGGAGGCTAGCTGGCAGTGTGTGAAGATGTCTGACCTCTTACACATTAATTAGAAACCGAGACATATGGAGGAATTTAGAGTAACAAGCATGAAGGCAGTCATTACTGTAAACTCAGTTCCCCAGAGTAAGGCGACAGTTTCTCCAAAACCACTTATCAGCTGCTTTTTGAGTGATGCTTTGATAGCAGTATCTAGGAATAAAAGTAGTCTAACATATTTAGGTCCATTCAAAAAAGCACATGCCTGCTGCCTGAGAATTATTACGAAAGTCTACAAAAGTGGAGACATTGGAGCCACCGAGGTTATATTTTGTGCCAATTTGCAGGAAATTGCCTTTCCCAAGATGGTGGCCAGCTGTTGTCGCTTCCTGTGCTACTTTTGCCGGATCAGCCGTCAGAACCAGAAGGCCATGTTTGACCACCTCAGTTACCTACTGGAGAATAGCAGTGTGGGCCTAGGTGGGTACAGCCCTGTTTATCACAACTGAAAATGAAACTTTTGTGAAATTAAACAAGTTATAATATGAATGATGTGCTCGTTTTTACAGTTCTATGTAAGGTCATTCCCATAAACCCTGTGAACCCTAATATGAGTGAAATATCCAGTGCAAATTTGTAAGGATCCCAAAACTAATTTTTATCATCTATTTGCAGATCAGCTGCTGGTGTATCATTTAAAAAAAGGGGAAATACCGCCCCCTGCTGTTTGCAGATGATTTAAAAACGTCACAAGCGTAGGACAGCTGTTTACACAGTAAGATGCAATACGAATGACAATAACTACCTGAACCTGCGTTTGTGCATTGTGTTGCAGCTTCACCAGCTATGAGGGGCTCCACTCCTCTAGATGTGGCTGCTTCCTCAGTGATGGATAATAACGGCTTGGCTCTGGCACTGGAAGAACCCGATCTGGACAAGGTAAGACTTTTTTTAGCTGTCAGTTTAAGTTACTCTATAATCAGCTTGCTTGAGTCACACATGCATAACTGGGCTATATGTGATGTATGTAATGTATCTTTAGGTGGTCACCTACTTGGCTGGCTGTGGTCTTCAGAGTTGTCCAATGCTCCTGGCTAAAGGTTACCCGGATATCGGCTGGAACCCCATTGAGGGAGAACGTTATCTGTCCTTCTTGCGGTTTGCTGTTTTTGTCAACGGTATGACTGCAGTTACTTGTCAGTTTCTCTCTGAATTCATCTCTCACTCATTCCTTCTGTTTCGTCGTTTACCGTTCCTCTGTTCAAACATGCAGGGAAAACTAGCAGAGATTTTAAAGGACTGACTTCACTTGCTTAAGGCACAGTCTACCTGAAGTTTTTTTTTTTTCTTCTGAGGCTTAGGTCTAGATTTGTGTACGCTGAGCTGAGAGTGTGTGTATTCTTGTACGTATGCATATATTTGTGTTGCAGGTGAGAGTGTGGAGGAGAACTCGAGTGTTGTGGTCAAGCTGCTGATCCGTCGTCCGGAGTGTTTCGGACCGGCTCTGAGAGGAGAGGGAGGGAACGGCCTCCTGGCTGCCATGAAGGAAGCCATTAAGATCTCCGAGACGCCTGCTTTGGACCTTCCAGGCTCCGTCCAGGGAGTTAGCTCTGATGTGTAAGCCATAAAAATCAAGCAAATCTTATAAAATCGATGCCAAGGCCTCACCCTTCAGATTAACTTTTTAGCACCCCCTTGATTTGTGTCTTTGCTTCAGTGCTGTAAAAAATGTTCCCTCTTTGTTGTTTCTGTTCTCCCTCTTCTCTTTTCCCGCTGTTAGGTCTGCGGATGGTGATGATGAAGAGGAGGTGGTCCACATGGGCAATGCCATCATGTCATTCTACTCTGCTCTCATTGACCTGTTGGGACGTTGCGCCCCTGAGATGCATGTAAGTTTCCTAGAAACTGTGACGTTTTTGTTCTTTTTCTTGGATTTGTTTTGTCGTATTTTTCTCTGATTCACTTGCGTTTCCTTTCTGAAGCTCATCAACAAAGGGAAAGGCGAAGCTCTGCGCATTCGTGCTATCCTGCGCTCTCTGGTGCCTACTGAGGACCTTGTGGGAATTATTAGCATACCACTCAAAATGCCCATTATCAGCAAAGGTACTGGCCAAGAGTGTAATTTTTGAGAATGTGTTTTGACTTCATGAACGAATCCTTTTTATTTGCATGTTACAAACAAACTCTGCACATTCAGTGCAAAGTGGAAAGTTATTGATTTCATTTCAATGCTCATGCCTTTTTAATCAGCTCAACGCTTTACTGCACAGTCCCATCGCTCTGAGTAAGCCAGATCATTTCTATAGCGAGCTGTCTTGCTTTATTGATTGATCTGCATAAGCATGGCAAACCTCGCCTCTTAAATTTGCTGCTGTGAGCACTGCCGCACAAGCTTTGTCAGCAGGCCAAGAATGAAGACAACGAATCGAGGGTCCGGCACCAGAAAACTGCTGCGTGCAGCCTAATGAATTACGCATGACTCTCCTAATCAGAAAAGACTTGCCATTATGAACTGCACCCTTTTCCCTTGGTATTTTACTGCTTCACACCTGCCCTTCAACTGTTCAAAATGTTGTGTCGTTATTTGTCTTCTTCAAACCGTTAGATGGGTCAGCGACAGAGCCGGACATGTCAGCCAGCTTCTGTCCAGACCACAAGGCCCCCATGGTGCTGTTTCTAGACAGAGTGTATGGTATTGAAGACCAAAGCTTTCTGCTTCACCTGCTCGAAGTTGGCTTCCTCCCTGACCTGAGGGCTGCTACCTCTCTGGATACGGTAGGGACACCTGACAGCAGTGTAGGAGAGATGTAAGGAATCGCCAACAACTGTAACATGAACTTCTAGGAGTTTTTTGGATCAATAATATTGGGCAGTCTTTGTTAGTAACAAGGAGCACCTCATTAAGCCAAAGTTCTAGTTTGATTTTGTTTGATTAATGTAATTGCTCTTCACTGTTATTTATCAACAATACAAACTACTGGAACAAAAACCTGACCTGGTTATATCTAAACAAATATGCATATGGTGTGTACTGTACATAACTGTTGACATAACTGTCCCATGTTTTGGGATCTTTTCTCTCTACAGGAGGGTCTGTGCACCACGGAGACGGCCCTGGCTATGAACCGCTATATCGGTTCAGCCATGCTGCCCCTCCTCACACGCTGTGCTCCCCTCTTTGCTGGCACCGAGCACTACGCCACCCTTATCGACTCCACTCTGCACACCATCTACCGCCTCTCTAAGGGCCGTTCACTGACCAAGGCGCAGAGAGATGCAATAGAGGAGTGCTTGCTGTCTGTCTGCAAGTAAGAAGCAGAAGATCTCTGTCTGTGGAATTAAAAAGTTCTCCAGCCACTTTTCAAGAAATAGTAAAGAATAACAACATATCTTTCCCCACGGTTGAGGAAAAATTCTTCTGAACCTTGTATCACTAAATATCCTTTTGAGTCAATGTGACAAACAAAGCTGGTCAAAGTCTGAAGATGCTTAAAGGCAGCCCGAGGCAGCAGAGCTCTTATCTCTCTCTCCCGCCCCCTTCTGCAGGCACCTTCGTCCCTCCATGCTGCAGCAGCTCCTGCGCCGCCTCGTCTTTGATGTGCCCTTGTTGACTGATTACTGCAAGATGCCTCTAAGGGTGGGCAACAGTTTCTTCACTCTTTCATTCATTTTAAATCCCTTTGTCACGCTTTATTTCATATTCTCTCTGACCCTGCCTGCATGCTTTTTTTGTTTTCGTTGTTTCCTGTCAGCCGTGACCTTTAATCAGTGACAGTTTTCTTTTTCTTTTTTTTCCTCTCTCTCTCTCTCTCTTTTTTCTTTTCTACAAAAAGTCTGTGTGGTCGCTGCACAGTGACACTCTTGGTGTATTCGATTTTTAGCTCAGTGGCGAGCGACCAGCAGCTCATTTCCGTTAACTGTGCACCCGTAATGCAATGCTGCTTGCGTTCACCCCTCTCTCTCACGCTCCCGTAAACATTCCAAGGTGCACAGCTGCAACACACCTGTAGTGTTATCTGGTGGACATGGAGTGGGGAGCAAGAGGAGGGTAAAAACAAGGGGATGAAGTAGTGGACTGTGTGATTACAGGCTTGTTGGCTCTACTACTCGACTCCATCTCT
>VUQJ01007109.1:5632-20538 GCA_015108635.1 Andinoacara biseriatus | reverse complement strand
ACATGTTTACGTGCTGACACACAAACAAGTGAGAACACCAAGAATCACTCAGTCGCACTGTTCTTGGTGACCCAGTCTCACCTGCTCTTGCCGAGTGCATTTGCAGACACTAAATCCTTTGGAGCTATTTCCTCTGGAGCTCCACTTGTTTGTGCTTCTTGTGCAGATGCTGCGAAGAGAAGGGAAAAAAAAATTCATGAGGTGAAATGATGGGAGTTTGCAGTGAGTGGTAAATACCACAAGCCTTTCCCTAGACACACCCCAGAAAATATTTTGAAACTGAGCAGACGTGATGGCCCGCTAAAAGAAAGAAAACTGTCAAATCTAAAACCATTCATGAAGTAGCTGTAGGCTTACATGATTTTCGTGAGATCAGGATCTAAATCTTTCCTTTGATAACAGTTTTCAAAGCAGTTAATATGTGCTGTAATATCATATTGTGTGAAATTTCTGTTTGTGTGGGCTGATGTTCAAATCCCACGCATTTTGCTCTCTGCCAAATGCTTTCAGGGATGCTTTGTGCAGATCAAAAAGAGGTTGCAACAATATTATTTGCATACACACCTGTTACTTTAGCTATAGAGATATAGAACACTCATTAACAATGGTCATAATCACGGGATTATATAATATATGTATATATAGTAAATACAGCATTGCAAATCAGTCATTGTCCTGCTGTAATTACTAGACATTATGACGAAACATGCAGGCTCTCTCTCTGTCCCCTCTCTTGCTCTTTTTTTATTTGGCTGAGAATTTTAAAATGCCTCTGAGGCCTGGTTCATGAGTGCCAACATTGATCTGAGTGCCTGCAAGGGGAAAATCTTCCCTATAAACAGGGGGTGTTTATGGAATACAGATGATGCTCTCACATCGCAGAGTCCTGCTGCAGGCTTTCAGCCACATACATTGAGCAGAGCAGCAGAGAAATGAAGAGTGGGGGACAGCAGAGAGACCAGAGACAGTGACAGGAATTGCAGTGAGAAAGCCTTGTAAAATGAAATGAAAGAAAAGGAGATATGGAAATGAAGGGAAGTATAAAGACACTGTACATCAGCAAAAGGCTTAAATATATGGGGAAACTGAATGCAAGAAGTCAGCATGTCACTGATTAAAAAAATGTGTAATTACATACAGGTTATCAGGCTTGTCGTAGCAGGAATTATCCATCCCAGGGAATGACATCATGGTGTCTACCAGATGGCTGGAGTTGGGATTCTGGCTGCTGTAGAACCAGAAAAGTTAGTTAGAAGTAGCCCAGATATGTTACAATAAAAATTGTAACAAAGACAAAAGGCTTGTGCACGAGGCTCCAACATGTTAACACTAGGTAAACAGAGTTGTGACTGATTTATTTAATTAATTTGATGATATGAGGGTTATGAGCATTTAAATAACCCAGAACACTGTCAATAAAATGTAGTGATTCTAATGGGTACCTTCTCTGAGCAACTAGAGCACATGTGAAGACATCCACTTTAGATTTAAGTGGATTTGTTTTATTTAAACCATTTCTTGCCTTAAAACACTCATAAGTACCCTCATAAATAAAATTCATATTACATGTGCAGCATTCATAGGGGAAACTCAGAAAGCACAGTGTTCTGAGAAAGTTCCTAAAATGCTGAAGCATCTCTGGCCCCAAACTACCTACTGTATAACCTTCCTTTGCACTGCAAAAAACCAGCTGTTACTGAGATGAATAATTAACCATCATTTTTCAAAATCCTTTGTATATCAAACTAAAGAGGACTGGGAGGAGCATCCATACGGTCTCTGATATGGATTGGCACCTCAGCATTTTCTCTCTAGCTACACATCCCCTTGATCAAACAACAGCAGATCTTGAGGATGAAGACATCTTGCAATCTCCTGACACTCTTAATCTCTGTTACTTTGATCTCACGTTGTAGCCGTCTTTATCGCAAACATTTCTTACCCTCGAATACTCTCTTGCGCTCTTTAAAGTCTGTGTGCCCTTCAACAAACTATGGCATCAAATCAAAATCCTTTCATAACAAGTGTGACATGCCCCCTGCAAATGATGCAGGAGCAAGGCGGAGTAAGGCGGTGCATCAACCATTCATTTTTTACCATGCAGGCTGCGGCTTCTTGATCATTTACAAAGGCTCTAAACAAAGATCAGTGACGATGGTATTTGTCTACAGCTTTTTTTTATTATTTAGCTGTTTATGTTCCCCAAATACAGTGACTAAAAGTATGGCGTTGCTGCTTTGGCAAATCATAAAAAGCTATCCTTGACAAGACCTACTTTTCCAGAAATCCTTTTTTGGTTTTTTTGTTGCCATCTCAGTTATTAGTCTGACTTTGCCAAATTAAGTTTAACAGAAATAAAAGAACACAACTTCAGAGATATTCTCAACTGTTTCACTTTTTCCCCTCATGAAAGCACCCTAATTAGCCTATTTATTTCTGTTTTTGTCTCTTCTCAGGGGTTCATTGTATTTTCACTTTTATAGGCACTGACCTGAAGAAAGAATAGCTTGGTCCAATGTTGTAGAGCGCAGGGCTGAGCTGCAGCTCAGGATAGTGCTGCACGTCATTTTTGATAGACCCTAGGCCCATAGCACACATCACAAACAGAACAGGAAGCAGGATTTGGGAGATCAGGCCCTTCCAGTCTCTGCGGCTGTGGTGGAACCTCTTGATCAGGATGGCTGACATCTGCTGCCAGGCCAGAGCCAGGCCGGTCAATGTGGATGAATTGGTGAGCTCTGAATCAGAGAGTTGAGACAGGACAGAATGACTTTTGTTGTAATTCAATTACTGTCTTAGTACCTACGTGAAGCCTTCATTTTCTTTAAAGACAGACTGAGCTAAAGGCTACCATTTACACACAAAAGATGACAGTGCAATCCAACCCGATGACTGCTCCAGTTGTAGAAGTTGTAGAACAGCCGAGTATCAGCAATATATTTTAGGTGGTGTATGTAAACATCAAATTTAATACGGCTTGGGTAAAAACAAAATGCCTTCAAAAACAGAGACTGAGAGCCATTGGTCAATACATGCATGAGCAATGTAAGAAATCAATCCAGTTCATTTGTGAAATGGGGCTTTCTTGCAGGAGCTGGTTGTATTTATATTCAAAGTGAACCTGAAGATTTTAATCTCTTATTTCATTTTAACATGTGAATGCCTCCTTGAACTGGCATGTGTTAACTACATGTTTGTGAAGGTGTGTGGTGTGTGCTGAACAAATGTCATGTTGAAGACACCAATCAGCCATAACATTGTGACCACCTGCTTGGTATTGTGTTGGTCTCCCTTTTGCTGCCAAGAGAGCTGTCAACTGTGGTGCACTCTGTATTCAGAGCCGTTCTATCAGAGCCAGCGTGGACTTTTTCACCAATTTGAGCTACAGTAGCTCGTCTGGTGGATCGGACCGCACGGGACAGCCTTTCGCTCCCCACGTGCATCAGTGAGCTTTGGCCACCCAGGACCCTGTCGCTGGTACACTGCTGTTCCTTCATTGGATCACCTTTGATAGATGCAGACCGGGACCACACCACGGGAGCTGCAGTTTTAAAGATGCTCTGACCCAGTCCTCTAGCCATTGCGGTTTGGTTCTTGTCAGAGTGAACATTTTTCCTGCTTCTGACACATGACCTCTGAGGACGGGATGTTCGCTTACTTCCTAGTATGTCTCGCCCACCAACAGGTGCCACGACGGAGGGGTAATCAGTTTTATTCACTTCACCTGTCAGTGGTCATAATGTTATGCTTGATTTGCATCAGTGTTGTGCCATATACTTATTTTATCAGAGGCCTGAATCTGTTTCTTTGTTTTTCTATTTATTTTTTTTAGGGAGCTTGACAGGTTTTTCACAAAAAGACAACAGCAACTGGAACTCACTGATCTTGTCGCCGAAGCTCGCACCACTTTCACTGTTGTCTGAAGCGAAGCTGTCGATGGATATGGTGTCGGAAACCGTCTCTGATATAGACATGAGGTCATCCTCAGGTCCAGCTTCTCTGTGTCCTTGTGTCAGTTGGAGGAACACCTGCATATATAAAAAACAGAACATAGCATCTGTATCTGTCAAAGACATTTTAGGCTGTATGATATGCTGGCATGTCAGTATGATGGAGTGTAGATCACTGGCACACTTGCAAAAGAAACCTTTAAATGTACCTCAGCATTTATGAATAGTTTTTCTGCACTATAACATTAGTTTAAATCTCTATTTTGCATGAGTACGTGTGAAACCTTACCTCCTCTAGTGTGGTGTCAGAGATACCGTAGCCGCCCAGTTGTAGAGCATTTAGGTTGGAGTCCAGAGCAGTAAGGAGAGAGCGGTATGAGGAGGCGTTGGATGAGTTGAAGGGTGGCAGTGAGAAAACCAAGTCATTGCCCTGGGCTTCTTTCAGTCGTGCTAGAGGTAAATGGGCTTGGACAAAGGCTTTAAGTTCAGAACTGTCAATCCGCTCACCTCCTGTGTTTTGCATCTGCAAGTAGAAAAGATGAAGAAAGTCAAACTTTACTTTTCTTCACCCCGCCAGGGTACAGTTACCTGTATAAGTTACCTCATAGTTTCTCCTGTAGATTGTTGAAATGATTATCAACACAAAGGTTTTCTTAATTCTTGAAGCAGCCGAAATACAGAATACTAACAGAAACTTCAGGTTTGATCAAAATATACAATATCAATCTGCTGTTATTCGTCCATGGGAAGAGGATCATTTCTGTGGGTATTAATATAGTTTTTTTTTAAAATATCTGATACAAATCAACCTGTCACAATATGTCAAATATGGAAAAGATAAAACCCTGGATTTTATTTCCCACAGACACTCCAGCTCTTTCATAAAGTTTTTTTGTGAAATGTTTTGTGAAATTTGTGCTGACCGTTCACTTTGCAAGATGCTCCCCTGCTAGTAAAAACTCTGAGTAAAATGCATCAGAGGTAAGCTGCTATCCTCTGATTTTTGGAACCAGCAGTCTGCTGGAAAAACATATTTCACTAAAAAATAAACAAGTGGAAGTAGATTTTCATAAAAATCCATGTTGTGGAAAAAAAGTTGCTGTAATACGAGTCGTTATTGTTTTGACCTGATATGTTGACTGGATGCCTGTGAAGATGATTACCTTCTTGGTGAGGGTGAGTTTGTAGCCTTGACCTAGCTTGTCTTTCAAGTAGAAGGGGGATCCACAGCATTTTAATCCTCCCGTCTCCAGGAACGCGATGCGGTCACTCAACACTTCGGCTTCATCCAGGTGGTGGGTGGACATGATGATGGTGCGGTCTGAGAGGCCACACACATAAAAAAAAAAAAATCTGCATTATAAACAAACAAACAAAGAATATGTAAGATTGTGTTTACCAACCAGCCAAGCTAGTCTGTAAAGGTTTTGTGATAGTTTTATGGCTTCAGCAACTCTAAATAAGCTAAACCCAGACTTTACAAAGACAAAGACAAACACAAGCTCCGTCATGCAAACAAGCCGCAGAAACAGGCACACAAACAGAACGAGAAGGTTTATTTTTAAATAGATTTTTCTGGCACCAAAATCTCCCCAAATTCTGAAACAACACCAATTACAGGATATGATCCAGAAACAGCTATAACAGCTGCTAAGGGAGCCTAAAAATATTCAGGCATTTATATTAAAATTATTCTTTGTTAAAGTCCATATTTCTTAGAAAATAGGTAGGAGGACATGTCTTCAGAGTAAAACCCTAATGTGATACTTTCAGATGGCTGTGATGTTTTTTAGTACTAAAAATGCACAAATGAAATGTAGTTAAATCTACATGTACTACTGAGATTTTTTTCATTATACTGTGAGGTGATTTTAATTTCAGTATGAGCTAGGGCTGTTACATAAGTAAATAAGTTAACTTTATTGCTATATGACCTTTAAAAAAACAGTTACAAGGTGCTTCAAAGGAGCACATTAAAACAAAACCATAAAAGACAACAATAGGTTTCCCTTAGAGTCAAGCATACAGAAATAAAACAAATTAAAAGAAAAATCTAAAAAATTGGCACGAGATATGAAAATGCAGGGCTCCACAAGTACGTATTAATTTTAAACCAATCCTTAATATGTAACTCAGACAAGCAAAATATTTTCCCTGCACCTGGTGTTTGCCACAGTGCAGAAAGGAGAAATGAGGATGTGCATGAGTAACTTTTAGCTTGTACAGATGCGTCAAGCTAAAAGTGGCGCAACGAGACAGTAAATGTGCAGGTATTAGATTTTGTGTGATAGAAACAAATTAATGGGAATTTTATTTTAGTGTTCAGTGTTGGACTCACTTTTTTTATGCTGGAGCACAATGTCCCAGATGCTGCGCCTGGAGCAGGGATCGACTCCTGTAGTGGGTTCATCCAGAACCACCAAGCGAGAACCCCCTATGAAGGCGATGGAGATTGACAGCTTGCGCTTCATGCCGCCTGATAGGGTGCCCACCCGCTTGTGTCTGTGAGCATACATCCCTGTGTCCTCTAGGATCCTGGCAGAAAAGTCGATGAAAAGTATTTAGCATGGAGCACATGTTAACTTTTTTTTTCAATGCATTACAACCCAGTTTGTGAGGTGTAGTTCCATCAGTTCTATCAGTTACTCAGCAGGGGTTTCAGATTTCCTGAAACCAGAAGGCAGGTACATTTCTTGCCGTTTAAATTCGCTGCTCTTCTGGTCATGTAAGACCCTCCAGAAATAGTTACATGATGCAACTCAAAAGTCATATTCTGCTCATTTTATCCTGCAGAAGTGCGTGATCTATTTGACAGCTTGTGAGATACTAAAAAAAGATACTAAAATCAGTGACAACACACATGCAATTTTTTCTTTACTGCAGATCTTGCACTCATGCCTGGAAATACACTGGAATAACAAATATAGCCATAAAACTATATACTACTATATAAACATTACCTAAACATTAAAATTTCAAATTAGCCCTGTATAACCTGTCACTTTTATGAAGCACCTGCAATTATTTCTTATGGAAGTCTCATAACCTCTGCAAATATTTTCTTTTTATTCAAGGGCCATGCCTTCAACTGAGCAAAGGACACAGTTTAATGATGTGTATATAAAAAGGAAACAGGTTGTAAAGAGAATCCTTGTAACAGATGTATTGCCATGAAATCATCAAGGTGTCATCTTTAAAACAGTGTGCACTTTTATAACCTCAGTATATCAAGCTTTCTGCTCCGGTCACTCACGTGCGGACTTGCTCACGTAGTTCTCTGTGTGACCAGTGTGGGGCCTTGATCTGTCCATACAGCAGCAGGTGCTCCTTGGTGGTCATGTGATCAAACAGGACATCATATTGCATGCAGACTCCGAGCTCCTTGCGAACTCTGTCGATGTTTCTCTGCATGTCTTTGCCATAAACCTCTATGGCGCCCGAAGATGGTGCATAAAGGCCAGTGAGAAGAGACCTACACACAGAGCGTGTTCATTTGTTAACGTGTCACAAAAATGAATAAAAAAATTCAAGCTATATCATTCAAGTGAAATTATTAATGAAAAATCTTGCTCAAAAGACTTTTTTATATGCTCTAGGCAAATAAAAGGCTGAAGAAGCCCTTTGCTTTTGTCCCATCTGCTATTTTTCATATTTTCTCCCTGGCAGTTTCTTCTTAAATGATGGTTTATTGCTCTCAAAAATTTCACACAGCATAAAATCGGTTCTTGGGTTTTTGGTGTTTTCAGTGCTGGTAAATCTCATTCTGCTGCTGCACTCATTGTACGTTTCCCTTGATAAGAGCATCAGCAAAATGAGTCGCATTTAAAATGTAAATTTAAGTGCTCTAGTTGATGAAGACCCATCAGGCGAATCGCTACCACGGTGCATTTGCTGTGCCAGATTTGGACAAAACAATCTCCTTGTCAGCAACAGACTCTTGAAATGATTAAAGGGATGCACAAAATCTAATTTTAAAAGAGGGTGTATACAGATTGGTCAAAATGCATTTGTATTACAACATATTGATATTAAAAAAAGAAGAAGAAGGAAAAAACTGGCCCTCTTACATGGTGGTGGTCTTTCCAGCTCCATTGTGACCCAGCAGAGAGGTGACATGGCCTTCATAGAAGGAAACATTAAGGTTTTCAATGGCCACTTTGTCACCATAGGTTTTGGTGAGACCGTGGAGGGCGACGCCAACTGGGAGCTCCGAGAAGTCTTCCCCAGCCTTGGTGGACAGAGCACTCTTGCCTGAGAGAAACACGGACAAAGAAAACTCTAAATTAAACTAACAGCAGCCAAGAATTCCTTGTTCCTGTGTGTACATTGTTATATTTTTCTATACCTTTTTGCTTGTCATTGCTGAAGGCAGGCTGGTTATTCTGCATGATGTTTGTGAAGAGACGTCCTTTGGCTGCATTGCTCTTTGACCCAATACAACACAGGTCAGCCCAGAACGAGGTTTGGAAGGGGAAGTACCACGGCGCAGCGATGCCATATTGTCCTAAGGAGTAAAAAAAACATGAAATGAAATCTTACATACATAATAGTTTAAAACCTATTTACAGACAAGACTACTAAATAAGTCTAAACCAAAGTGTATTTGCTCCAACTAGAAGCTGATTAATGCACACTTCACTTATATTTTAGGGTAATGCCTGCATATTAATCTGTAAGTAAATTTATTCCAAGTGTGTTATCCTAATGCTATTACTTTCATTAAGAATAGATTGTATATAAAAGATGGGCATAGCCACTATGATGTTACCCACTAGTTTGCCAAGTACTATTTTTTTAAAAGCTTTAAAGACTTTTATGCAACCAGACTGATCAAAATACATTTGTATTACAACCTGTTGGCCATTAGGTAGAGTGATATTTTAAGGCTTTTCCACTTTTCTCATTACTCTTTAGGCCCAGAGGCTACGCTTATTTTTTGTATACAGTCTATGGCATTAAGCTTCAATATCGGCTGACCTACAAAGAACATTGGTTGATATAATAAAAAAAACAAACAAAAAAGTCAATAAAAATAAAAATCAACTTGACAAACCGTGTCTAATGTACTAAAATGGCCACAGAGAATTTCTATCAATAGCAGAGTGAATGAGGGAATAAAGTTAGACTTATTATCATTCTTAGTGCCACAAATGACCTGGAAATACTGTGCGGATGTAAGCCCCGATGATGAAGTAAAGGATGGAATCGATGAGCATCAGCCAACACAGCCAACCAAACGAGGCTGTGTCTCCAGCAAGGGGCGAGGTGTATGAGTTGCTCCATTGCATTCCTAAAGAGGTTAAAATAATGAAAGTTTTATGTTGCCTTCCACTGATTCACTTAGCTCACATATCAAAGAAATCTTGATGGCAGTCCGATGTCTACATGCTTGTACCTTCTCCTTGGGCCTCGTATCGAGACGCATATTGACTGGCATAACTGAAACAGGTTGGGGAAAACAAACCCTGTCAAAAAGACAGAGGGAAATTAGACAGGATGCAAAATCAGATGTAAGAAAAAGAAGCATCAAATATATATTTTTTTTCTTCACACAAGTGCCTTTCTGTTATTCTCTATGCTTTTGCTCTTGACAACTCTGTCCAGTATGAAGCAGAATGATCATCAGGCTGCAATTATGTAAAAATATACAAGTGAAATATATATCAGTTTATCTTGCATCCCTGCTTGTGAACCTTTCTATGGAAGTCAACTTAAGTGTTTATGCAGACAGCCTCACATTGGGAGTGACATTTTTTGAAGCAATGTAAATGCGAAATCATTACATTTGTAAAAATGTGTTCTAAGATGGATAGAGTAAACAACATTTTCAAATGAAATGAAATGTCATTATATCTCTTCTACATTCTTTATCTCTCAAAAGCAAATAATATTATTTGGTATTTGAATTATTACACAGTATACAAATTGGTTTCATATTCTTTAATAATGACAAATGAGGTTCAGAGGGTCCTTACCAGGACGCTCTTCTGGGAGAATGTTAGACTACCCTCCAGTGCATTGACGATGATGAAGGGGAAGAAGCAGAGGATGTAAAGGAGGCTGCCACTCAGGCCAGCGATGTAGGTTTTGTCAAAGAAGGAGCTGACCAGATAACTGAAGGCTATGATGCTCAAGCCGTAGTTACACAGGTACAGGAAAATGAGGAAACTGTCGCTGTTGGGCAGGATTTTGCCATACTTTAGCACCAGTGTCATGATGATGATGGTCGCCAGCAGGTAGGTGGCACACTCGACGAACCAGGCAAAGAAGTGACTGAGCGTGTTGACTCCCATCATTTTCATGTACTGTGAGAAAAGCACGATGAATGGAAGAGAAAAAAACTTATAAGACTGTCAAAACAGGCCCTTTGCTTATTTTGTCAATAAATTTGGAATGAAAGTGAAAGAACAAATCAGGAATTACATGACCAAGAAAATGAAAGTAAGACTTTATTTATCATACTCTTTGTTTACCAGAAATAATTTGGATTTGCAAATGACTGTGAGTGTCTAATTACTTTTCTGGAAAGAAAAGCGAGTTTGTTTTTTTCAGGTTAAAAAAAAAACATTACCTCATGCAGCCTCAGTTCTCTCTCATGTACAAGTTTCTTCACGAAATCAGCAATAAACAACACCCAGGCTATCATCATCACGAGAGGGAAGACAAAAGAGATGGCCTCCAAATACCTGGGGAATACAGAGATGGCAATTGTCAATCAAATTCTTTGAAAACATCCAATCATTGTCAACAACAGCAGCAGAAAACGCCTATCATTCAGTCACTGGCTCGACAGAGTGGAAGAGCAAAATTGGGGTTGTTTGAGGATTCTGTCAGGAATTTTCAGATCCTTGTATTATTTACACAAATAACTGCCTTTCTTTGTATTTTTATTTTTTGGTCAGTCATATCTGGAGCCTGATAGACTGATTTTTATTGCTTGCTATTATACGTATTAAATATCCATATTTCACAGATATCATGTCAGAATTTGTGCAATTAAGTAATAAATCAAAATGAGGGAAAAGCAAGGATTATCATATCTTATAGCTGGTCACAAGGCAGCCAGTTAGAGCTTGTTGCCTGCTTGTACTTCTTAGATGAGATATCAGGACTGGCCTAATTTGCACTTGAGGACAAGCATAAACATAAAAATAAGAATAAGCATGCTCTATTGAAGACAATGTTTTATATCATTGTACAAGTTAATGCCAAAAACATTTTGGACTGGATACATATATAATGAGCAGTTTCCATTTACATGTGCAAGAGTAAGGATTTCAGCAAGTTTGACAAGGGCCGAATTGTGATGACCGGATTCCTGGGTCACAGCATCTCCAAAACTGGGTATTCCCAGTCTGCAGTGGTCTATTTATCAAAAGTGGTCCAAGGAAGAAACAGTGGTGAATCAAAGGTACTGTGTTTCTTTCCAAGTTTCTATGCATCAATTTATATGAGAGCATTTTTGCAATGAATTGCATGTGAAAGTTGATGCATAAATTATGGAACTCACTCATCCCGTTGATAGCATGGATAGGGGAATGGCTGCAGCTGTACGGCTGTGTCTGTGACTTTCTGTCCAGTGTGTGTTTCAATGATAGCTCGATCAATGCTCTCCTGTAGGTAGATGAATCCCCGGTTGTACCGCATTGTGTTCCTGGCTGAGATGTGTGTGTCCTTGACGAAGTAAGGGTTCCGGACTCTGTCAGTACGCATTACATTGTCCATATGCATGCGGATAGTGTAGCTGACGTTGGGAGGCAGAGAGGATGTGGCCTCACGCTTGTTTCTGGAAGAATCTGCATCTTTGGGAAGCTTGAAGATCACACCTGAAGGGCAGATTGGACAATCTCACTGTGCAGTTATCCAACTAACTCTGAAATTCATTGCCCTAAATACAAGATTGCAGAGTCAAGTCTCTCATATGTATCTAATTTTAATACATCATCAACATCCTATAGAAAGCACAAAGCACTATGTGTCTAACACAGAAACTAGTCCAGAAAAAAATGTAAACTTCACAATGAAAGACAAATTAACAATCTCACTGTTTGTAAAAGTGAGCTGTAGTCGTCTACTATTCTGAGACTAATGGGTGAATTACTGGGTTTTTCCCTTTTATAAAGGGGATATCATAACTCTTTTTTTTTCTTTACAGTGTTCTAGGTCAATTTTGATGACATACACACAATACAGCTGTCAAGGAACCTAAGAGCAACTGAAATTAACTTCCACTCAAGCAAATTAGAAACCACTGTAGGTCCTAGATGCAAGTGACACTGTTTAGTAGATCTGTAAGCCTTGTTCTTTCAGACCCCCCCGCAGCAATTCATCTAATGTTTACTCACTTCCATAGAGATTCCTGTCTTTGGCAAGTTCCTGTGCTGCACTGTTGAGCTCGGCAGCAGAGTCAAAGCCACGGTATCGGTCAAACTTGATACAGGAAGAAATGTCAACCATCAAGGTGGACAAGGTGGTGATGTGATTCAGTACCTTTTCATTCTTCTCCAGCATCATCGTCATGTTAGCTTTGAAAAGAATTATATTTAGAAAGTTTACTGAGATGATTCAAACTGCAGATGCAGTTTTAGTTGTGATTGCACTAAAATGCATCTGAAAATAATGGCACAGATTTACATTAGGGCTCAGACATAACATTGTAGTCGCGAGATCTATTTGATTATAAAGAGGGAATAATTCAATAACTGTCAAAGTGGTAACTTTTAACAGCTTGGTTATAACAACGGGATAAAATTTACAAATCAAGATCAGCCAACCAACTATCCATGTCATGCTCTGCTCTGTTATACGGCAACTGAAATAGATATGGCCTGAAAGTACAAGTGATCAAATTAAGTGCACGTATGTGAACGTCACACCTGGGACTGACACCTCAATCACATCAAGAAGAGATGCCCTAAGAAATTCATGCAGAAATAAGTCAAATGCTTCCTACAATGAACCTAAGTTCTCCTCGTCCTTCTCCTATTTTATCTAAGTGTGGATATTTTACACGTAATAAGCAAGAGAGGAATGTAAAGGTAAATGTGGTATATTCCGCTTACAAAAGTAAGACCTTCAAATGCTCACTTACAGAAGTTGTTGAGCGTCTCCTCCAGTCTGCCTATATTGATGCCTGTCTGCATCTCAATGAAGTTCTTCACAAAGGGATTGCCAAGGGAATTCTGGCAGAAGGGGAGAGAGAGTGGAAAAGACGACATCAAGATTCAGCTGCAGAAACTCATTGAAGACCACTGCATAGTTTATCTCTATATTTTCAGACGACAGCGAGCCAGCTAGAATAATCAGATACAAAGAAGACAGTTTTCATACCTGCAGCATTGGCAAAGTTGTTTTGAGTTTGTGGGCAGAGTCAAATAAGGAAGTGGAGGATTTTATCCAGTCTTCTGAATATTTCCTTACATTTGCAAAATCCTGCAAGGTGGTATTGGCCTGAGCAATGATAGGACAGAGACAAGAACATGGAAAATAGTTGGGTATCACAAAGATTTATTACTTGGAATGCTAGTATGTGTATGATGGCTTGAGGCTGTGAAGGCTGCAGTGTGCTGAAAACAAAGTCAAACTCGATCAAAACAGAACCACAGCTGAAGATGGTGATGCCTACAAATATGTGTATACCTTGTCAAACGTTTACATTTTCATACTCACTACATGCAGATGGTGTTGCATGACGATTAAAAAAATAGATTAAAGAAATTACAAGAACATTACAATAACATCTAACCCCCCCCCCCAACACACACACACACACATATAAAACAGTAATAATAACTCCTGAAAAAAAATGCCTCAGATGAGGGATTTTGAAGGATTAGAACATAAACTTCATGAAGGTCATGAAGTCACTAATCCTCAGATAAAATGTTTGAACTGAAAAACAAGGGCAACGGATGAGAAAAGAAAGAGGAAATGTCTACACACAGTGCCACTCATAATATTGTAGCTGCTGGCAGGTGAGTACATAATTAGTTTAACCAGCAAAGCAGCATAATACTGTCAGTCAGCAAGGTTACCATTAAACTGTGTGCATGGAGTAAACTGCACAAGTGGTGCCCTTAGTTGTATTTGTTCATGCATATATTGTATACCTTCTCTATTATGGCCCTGGTGGTGGGCGTGTCAGGTGTGTACAGGATTTGCCCCATCAGCATTGGTTTGAGGAAGGCCCAGGCAATAGCTCCTCCTGTGGTATTGACCATGTCCAGGTACATGTTCATACAGAAGGGAGCTACACAAGGAAACAAAAGAGAGGCACATTAAACATACAGAGTCTGTCTCCAGCTATATCGTTTAATTCTCATTTCTTTATGATTTGCAAAGCGAGCAAAAAAGCTTCTTCCTGGAGTCTTCTAGGAATAAAGGTTAAGTTATGGGGACTATAAATTTTACAATAGCTTCCCAACCACTGGCTAGAATTGCTTTTCCATTCTCTGTGGGCAGAATAGTGTCACCAGATATTAGAAAAATAATTAAGGAAATTTTGCACTTTAGAGAGATATTATCCTTGTCTTTCTTTTTGACTGTGGATCTTGTATGACTATTTTTGCTAATTTACCAGAAAAAAAGAAGTAAACAAACCACAAATGTTTGATAGCAAAGGAACTGTGTAAAAAAAAAAAAAAATGCTGCCTGTCAAGACCAAATATACATAAATGAAGGGGCAACAGAATTCATTTTAGAATCTGTCCCCCTAAGAACATACTGGCATTTCGTGGTAACTTGAACCTCTCAATCATCTCCTCCTTCTGTGGGTTGGTGGAAAAGGAAGGTTGTGACTCCAATACGTTTGGGACTTTGGAGATTCCAAACAGAGCTATGATACCGTTGGTGCACAGCGCTCGAGAAAGCGTAACGAAAGTGGCTTGGCTGGAAATGGTGGTTCTCTGTCCTCTTGTCATCTGTGGTTAAAAAAAAAAGGGGGGGGGGGGGGCCTTA
>VUQJ01007090.1:34986-45349 GCA_015108635.1 Andinoacara biseriatus | reverse complement strand
GAAAATCTATTTTTGCCTCATAGGCCTTATTTCCTCAACAGCTCAAGAATTTTGTACAGTACTGTAAATTTAATCACAAGTATCACTTGGATGAACTTAGAAGAGAAAAAAAGGAAAGGCACAATATGGACAGGGTGTAGTGTATCACACATACTAATGCATGCAGTAATACACCATTCAACTTAAGCTCTCAATGTTTAGATGCACAGTTAAATTTTAGTTAGAGATGTGGTATTTCTTCTATAACTGCACTTGTGGATGCAAGAAAATAAGCAATGCCTCTCAACTTCTCTCTCAACTTCTGAATTATTTCAAACATCTCAGTTATCACACCAAAGCATGTCCTTTTTGGTTTTCTTCATGAGTAGTAGCGTGGAAATTGCTAGTACTCATAGGGTCCTCCTTAGGGTAGCAGTTAGAAAAATGCTTTGGCGACATCGTTTGACCACACACATTTTTTTCAGAAGATCAGTAAGAAATTATTACAGTAAGTGTATTGCAGGGAAAGGCAATGACTATTACATCTATAAAAGCAGAGTGATTACTTTGTAAAGAAGCTATATTGCTCCAAATCGTGGTAGCACTAGTTATTTTCTTTTCAGTGCAGCTGACCACACCACTGACAGTCGTAGTTCTCTTCAAAAGAAAAAAAAGAGAGAGAGGAATGAAAAAAAATGTGTTTGTGCAGGAGACCGGGAACATCACGTATTCCTCTGCAGAATAATGTAGAAGGATGATGACATGGTTGAATACTGATATGAAAAGATCTGCAGTGGCTGCTCAGTGCCATTTTTTTTTTAATTTCTGTGTTATTAACAACAAAGAAAGTCCCTTAAATTAAAAAAAAAAAACTTCAGTTATTTCCAAACAGAATAACCATTCAGGTACAAATTTTGCATAATGATACACATTTCAAACCGCAATTTTTTTTAGCAGCAAAGCCTGAGAACAGGATGCCTTTTTCAAAGATGATAATGTAAAGGACGATGAAGTAATATCATGGGCAACGTGACCCAGGAACACACAACAGCATCTGTTATAGAGTACAGCTCATCCCTGAAGAGCCTGTGATCTCTACACTGTATGAAAAACAATGATAGTCAGAACCCACTGTTCTGCCTTTGGAGGGCTTTGAGAGTAGTAAAAATAGCACCCCCCCAAAAAAAAACAAAAAAAAACAGGATCTCAGGAATATTGAGTTGGTTATAGTTTTTAACAATAAAAGTCATATACATTCTGACAAATTACACTCATAGCTGCTCAGAATTTTTATTTTCAGAATCAGCAGGTTCAATTTTAGGACTCGTGGCTTTGCAAATCTGGAAAATAAGTGCATTTTATAAATGGACAGTGCTGCAGTTATGACTGGTTTTCTTATGAAACAAACTGTTATCTCTGGGGTTAAAACTCAAACTAACCATTTTTCATACAAATTCTTCTACTGCTTGATAACTTTTTGTCATTTGACTGTAAACTGGTTTACAGGGTTTGAGGTGTTTTTGTGAAATGACAGCTACTCTTCTTATGTTTTTATCTGGTGACTTGATGTGGCCAGTGAAGGCTTCTGCTTCTTGAGTTTTGACTTCAATCCAGGTATCATCCACATATCTTTACCAGTGGCTAGGTGCTATCCCTTGAGCCAAGAGCTTTACTTTCTCCTTCCTCCATGTAAAGGTTGGCTACAGTGGGTGACACTGGGGAGCCCATGGCACATCCACGCATCCCTAGTTGTATTTTAAATATGTTGTGGTAAGGCATCTGGGGTAAAGCTGGTTCTGTTTTGTAAGGAGCTGTCTTGCTGCAGTCATTTTCTGATAGTTACACTGATTGCAATGACTCACACCTTTTTTCTGACCTTGGCTCACATGATTATTCACATGATCAATAATGGGTCAATGACCAACTCCAGGGGACACCTCCACTAGGGTTTGAATACCTGGGACTTTGGACCATTTGTCTGTAAAATAGAAAAAGCCTTTCAGATGAGAGGTAAAACATCTTCAAGAAACTAAAAGACATCCAGTCCCCTTTTTCCAAGCTCCAGAGACCATCATGACCTGGATACTGTAAACCTACCTATACTGTAAACCTTTTAAAGATATTTGTAAAGAAAAATCATGTGTTGTCATGGGGTCACCATTATTATTTTTTTTTGTCACTCTTGACGAATTATGATGGTAAAATGGTAAACGGACAGGCACTTACAGTAAATAGTGCTTTTTCTACTCTGAGAACACAAAGCACTTTTTACTACAAGCCTCATTCACATACATGTTGTTACAAGCATTTTTTTTCCATACACATCTTCTCTAAACAGTCACACATCAGGGGCAACTCGGAGTTCAGTATCTTCCCCAATGATACTGCGACATGCAGACTGGAGGAGCCGGGAAGCGAACTACCAACCTTTCGATTGGTAGACAACACATTCTACCTCCTTAGTCACAGCCACTCCATAATTGGTTGATTTAGCCAGTGGGAGTAAGTATTTTTTTATTATTATTCTGTTGGTTTATACAGCACCCATCTTCCATATTTCTTTTTACACAGTTGTTCCTGCTAAAGAGGAAATGTGTATAAAGTCAAAATAAAGTCAGTTACAGCTTTCTGGTTTTGATTGTATTACAGATCCAGGACCTACTCTCTCCAGAAGTGTATCCTTTAAGGCCACTGTTGTGATTTGGCGCTATATAAATAAAATTGAATTGAATTGGATTTGTAATGGCCATTATAGCACAGGTACTCAAATGAAATTAAATATGATTCAGTAAGACAAAAACAACTGGGCCTCGTTTATTTTGATACCCCAGTTAAAACCCTGGTTCCTGTGAGTTTTCTGACTTCATTTTAAAAGCAATAAAATTAATGAATCACTTTCTATTATGAAGCTTTTGTGAACCCACCCCAGATAAATCTTGAAAACTAATTTTAAAAAACTGTGGCTGGAGTTAGTATGGATTCAATGAACTGAGCGCATTAAGGTGCTCTTATATGCTATGCATGCTTTTAATATAGATTCCCAGCTTCATCTCATTGATAGCCATCTCATGATTTGAGTTCTTACTCTGCTCTCTTTCCTTTACAACTTTTTAGATTAAAAAAGTTTAAAATTAACCACCAGCCCAATTTGTTAGGCAATTCATTTTAAAGACCGAATTCAACCAATTACAAACTCTTTTTTTCCTCCTTGTTTTGCTACAGCCAACCCCTGGGCTGATCAACATTAGTTGCAGCCTGCCTGACCTTCATCAGCTATGCAAAGCACAGTTTATCCCATGGGCCCTGCTAATAATGAAGATGATAGAAGGAGAGAATAAACTCTCTTTTGCCTGGGCAGACAAGACTCCTTAGGTCAACAAGGTCATTTGTCTGTGCCTGGCAAGAATGTAGACCTAAGTGAAGATGAAGATTTTATCAGAGCAAAACAGAAGTGACTGAAACAGGCCCATCTGAATTTCATTGTCTTGTTCAGAAAATTATTAAATAAGAAAATGAAATAAGAAGAGAGGAAGTAGCTCTTAATGTTTTATTAAAATCCCACTCATCTAGCTACAGACAATGAAAATACTGTGCTGAATATTGTGTTTTGCACACATGCATTGTTGATAAACTGCTGGTGCTTGATAGGAAATTGATGAGAGACAAGCATGCTAAATAAGCTGCCATTCACTCTAGATTCACTCTGAGATTAGTTATGATCTGCACATCTGTAAAAACAGAGATAACATAAGCAAGTAAACAAGTTCTCTTAACACCTCTCTAAACACCTTGGCCAACATGTGTGACATTGAGGAGTGTGAATAAGTTTTCAGTAACTCTTGGTCACCTGAATTAATCAAGCGTTTCGCTAATACACCACCTTCGTTAACCATGTCACACACTGCGCAAGCCTTTGAATTCAGCTAATTTTATTTTTTCATTTTCTAAATATATTTAATATACTTTATCTTTCATTATGTTTTTGTTTCTGCACCAATTAATGGGTGCTTATTTAGGACATACATAATCCTCACAGAATAACCATTACAAACATTATTTTATAGAATATTTTGTATTACTGTAGATTAGACAGAATACAAAATATTTAAAAACCTTGAACATCTGCAGTAGTAGTGCTGATTTATATACACTGATGGCAGTAGCCTTATTCCCAGAAATTACGCAGAACTTAAATTTACTTACAGGGTACTTCGCTGTAAAATACCTTTAAGTTAGGTTAAGCCACTACCTGTGCCCTGAAAATTACAGCATAATTACAATGTAGGATCAGGGAAAAAATTAATTAACTGGAAATTATGCAAAACTTAAATTTACTCACAGGATATATCCCTGTAATTACGGGTAGTTATATGTAATTACAGCATACTTACAGCCTTAGTCCGTGAAATTACGCATAACTTAAATGTACTTACACTCCAGGATACATACTCCTTAGTTGCAGGCCATATTATGAAGTGTTACCAACATTTTTTTTACATAGTCCTCCATTTTCAGTGGTTCAAAAGTAATTGGACAATTGACTTACACCCAGTTCATGGCCAGCTGAGACCTTTTCCCTTGTAAATCCATGGGAAAAAAAAAAAGAAATAGTGCACTGATTCCAAGTTCTGAACTTTGGTAGGTTTTCAGTGGAACTCTCTCAATATTGGCTCCAAAGAGATGCAAGTGAAGCCATCATTATGGGCTCAACACACTGGGAGTGACGCTCCATTATTTTCCTATAGCGCTTGTGCGATGAGGCGACAACTGCTTGCCCTCCTCCAGGTAAGTGACCAGCGACATTTGTGCATGTGAAATTTCAAGCTCGTACACGTTGACGTGCACATGCGACCAGGTGACGTGACACAGCAATGTTGAAAAATGTTCTACCTTTTGTCGCTGTCGCATGGCACATAAACCAATCAGCGAGGGTTTCAGTGACTGACCAATGAGCAGAGAGTATGCGACACACTGCAGTCTGCAACCACTTTCAACATGGAGGAAAGCATCATTTTAGCTGTGTTTGGCTTTCCTATATTATATGACACTTCATGCAGTGATTATCAAGATACAGATAAAAAGGCAGCCGTATGGAAACTTGTTGGTGCCAGGGTGACCCTAAACAGAAGGATAGAAAGGACTTTTGTGATAATATAGCATGAACCCAAGGTTTTCTTTTTCTTTTGTAGTGGAGACTTAACAGCAAGATTTCTGTCAGTTCCAGTAAAATCTTCTAACTCTTCATGTTTATTGCCTTGTCTGACAATAGAATAGAATCGAATAGAACAATAGAATGAATGTACTGACCAGCTCAGCAACACCAAAAGGCCTGAAAGACCACAGAAGACAACTAAAGTGGTAAAAGTAAAAAACTTCACAGCATCGAACCAAGTTAAGAACACTTGACGAGTAGGTTTATCATTGCCAAAGTCACCAATTAAGAGATGCTTTCATGGATGTAAGTACACAGAATTAACAACAAGGTGCAAACCACTGGTTACACTCAACAGCAAGAAGGGCAGATTAGACTTTGTAAGACTAAAAGAGTCTGCACAGGTCTGGGGTAAAACAAACAAAACAAAACCATCTTTGGGCAAGTGAAATCATGATTGCGATTGCCAGATGTGATCCTAATTCAATCAGAGGGAACCTTTCACTGGTGTGTAATTTATCCCTTATTGCCAAATATCTGCAATTAAGGGCAATGTAACAAACTAAGAAAATACTAGAATTTCACCCCTAAATCTAGGGCATGGACTTTTTAGATGTGCAGTTAGAACAAGTAACCACACAGAAACACACATTGTTTGTCATATAATTGCATAAAAAAATATCCTCAGTACCACAAACTCAGACAAGAGCTCTGAGCACAGCTGGAACATTCACAACATCCCCAATGATGCAAGCTGCATGTCTGAATTCAAATACAAATAGATCAGTTAAAAAAATAATTCTCTCATACAAACTTAAATGAAATTGACTATAAGGGGAAGATCAGATTTCAACCATCTTTTTTCCCAGCTTTTGGCACTTCTGAGTTTACATCATTTTTCAACCCTAGAGGCTGACGCTTGTTTCTTCTCTACCAGGTGGCTTTTAAATGCTCTTGAAAATTGTGTAGGTGGTATGGTCAGTAAGGAAAATATTGAAATATTTAAAACATAATTAGATGCATTAGAAAGACGCAAACCAAACTCACTCCACTCCTTTATGTGTATTGCAGACATCTGTATTGCAGTTCTGCTGATTGCCAGGACAAAAAAAAAAAATACAAAAGCATTAAGCCTGCTTCTATGGGGAACAGTCATAGGTGTGAATCAGAGCTGTAGAAAACTCATAACACCTGGCTGAATTAAACAGCTCACATCTCGAGTCATCAAAACAACTCTGACCCATCACAGCAGAGATTGGACCTCTGGGAGTGTGAAGCACCGGGATGTCAGCAGAAGATTCTCTGGTGATTTTCAAGCCAGGCCTCTGTGGGCTGGGCTTCTTCAGGTGCATTATTCAAATGGCTTTGTTCCTGAGTGTTTCCTGACTGGATGGGCAAATTGTCCTCCTGGGGGATTCTGCTGCCACCTAGAAGTACTTTTGCCATGAGAGGTGGGTTTAATCTGCAGCAGTTTTTAGGTGGGTGACATGGGTCAGCCTAACATCCATGTGAGCACTTGTGAGTTAATCTCAATTAATTCGCAATTCCCCACATGAAGTTGGTCATGCTGCCATTGCACTGTCTACAAAAATATTAAATAAAGTTGGCTCATCATTTCTGATGTGAATATCATGTTCCATGATGTATTTTAATAATGTGACAGGCATATATGGCGCGCTGACATAAATTCAAAATGTCAAATGGATGAATCATTCTGTAACCTGTACTTGAAAATGACTACTTAAAATAATGACTTAAAATGATTTTAATGACTCAAACTCTGTTACAGTTTTTAATTACATTAACAGCATAAAATCTGTTGTTTCTTTCTTACCTGTTGGTATTTGAGCCATGCAGATTCGTCTGATTTTGATTTGCTTGGTCATTAGAATTTGGCTTGTGGTGCTCACAAGATTGATTATTTTAATGCTGTAATGTTTGAATGAATAAACCCTTCAATAGTATTGCACCTACTCAGTGTTGACCTTGTACCAATCAATTGTTGCAAATTACCTCAGTGGTCACATTGCTCACTGAGAAGGTTTCCATTTTGGACAAGGTAGCTGCATCTAAGAGTGACAATGCAGTGGGAGGGACAGTTTTGGTCACCAATTGAATCGTTAAAATAAACTCAAATATAAGTTCTATATGAACAAGAAATATACACATTTAAGTAAAAAGGTGATTCCTTTGACATTTACCCGTCTACTGTTCTATCTGCAACATGCTATACTGTATGTTCATTCAGGTGTTAAGTACTGCTATAGTCATATGAAAATAAGCATAATACCTACATTCAGTTCTTTTCTATGTAGCAATTTTATCTTTCAAAACAATGCCAGACTAAAAAAATTTACATTACAATGCACATCAGAGAGAAATGCAAGTGAAACCTTGTGATTTTGGAAGAAGTGAAGGGTTAAGTGTAAAACAAATATTTGGAATCATTCTACGTGGAGTTGCCATGTCCATCATAAGGTTGCATTGTGCTTCTTCTTTGTGCAACTCATACACACACATATGAGATTGCCTGAAGACAAAATCAAGTGCCAATATGAGCTCGCAGACCTCCCACAGTGGACCTGTCAAACCAGCAGGGCCATCTCATCCAGACAGTTGCTTTTTAGACTGGTGACAGCTCCACAGTTTGACAGCTCTATTTAAACAGAGATGCAGACACAAAGAATCACGCAGGAATTGAGGTGGAACTAAGAAAGGCAAAGGCTTTATTGGAGCTCCAGGAGCTGTTTGCATCTTTTTTTTTTAATCATTTTAACTGCTAAATGGTCGTCTAAATGCACATGTGACTGTTAAAAAGCAGCATATGCTCTTCTGCTAATTTGTCATTTCTGATTTGAGGCAGCTATGAAGGATTAAATTAAAAGAAAATGCAGTTTCAACAATACTGAAAAAGAAAATGAGATTAATAGAGCTGTACAGTCAGCACAACAACAAACTGTCAAGCAGTTGACATTAAAAAATCCATCAAACTGGCTGGGTCCTCCCCTGAGATTTCCATGTTAAAGTGCAAAAATTTACCTTCATAATAAAGCAATCTGGTACAAAAAACCATTCCCTTCCCATTTCCTGCACCTTACACACTGCATTCTGCTCAATTATGTATTTTATACTTTGGAAAACAATGTTGACTTTATTGTGTTATGCTTTAAATTAAATCTACTGTCATACTTAAAAAAAAAAAAAAAAGAATTCTGCTCAAATGTGATGCTTCAGTTTTATAATCACCAGGTCCACCAGATCCTGAATAACTAGCAGCAACTAAGAAAAAAAAACATTCCTAACAACAGCTTGGTTCACAGGAAGTTAAAGCTGATTTACACCATCATAAAAACCTCTGGAAGTGTTTTTTTTATAGCACCAAGAGAAGTTTCCAAAGGCTTAAAGTTGTTCAGCTCTCACTGTGGTGGATGCAGTGTCACAAACTGAATCAAACTGAGCAGCAAAGACGGAGCCCACACAACAGGTTTAGTTAAATAAAAATAATTTATTAAACATAACTTGAACATAACAAAACGCAAACATAAATGAGGGTTGATGATGGGTGAAACAGAAGAGAGAGTTCATCTGGGTCAGGTTTCATAGCCTAAAAGGCCCAGATGAGCTGCATTAGCTGATGACATTCCCATATCATCCAGTTATCAGCTAAGCCTCAATTACACAATGTAACACAATGTTTGTCTTTTACAAGTGTTATTTTCTAACTCTTTTTATTGTAAAACAATAAAACAAATGTCCACTATTCCTGTTTCAAAATCTTTTTACTATTTTTTGGACACAAAACAGTAAATATAATTTTTAATTTTTGAAACTTCATTAAGAATTTTTTTAAATTAAACATGAACGGTTATTCTTGATTTGCGTGAAATGTTAGGAAGCCCCACGCAGACAGAAAATGGAGGAGAATTCATTTAAGATCAACACAGGACCTGATATTAATGTTATAAACAAAGAAACATTCCATACACTCACTCCTGGAAGAAAATCCGAACCATATGACCTCCGTCTACACAACCCTGGAGAAGAGCTGTTGTGTCTCAGCTCATTAAATATCACAGTAAGCTACAAAGGCAAAGACTATCCATCTAAAGTCTATGTAGTCTGCGGATACAGAGTCAACAACCCACTCAGCTCTTCCCTGAATGAACCTGGTGAGGCAAGTAGACAAAGCAATGTGCTACAGCAGTGGATATCAGCAACCTCATAGTGAGCATGACATTCTGAAGAAGCCAGAATCCTGTTAAGAGATAATGCACTGGAAAGGACACACAGTGTGCCTTTTCTCATGCTGCAGATTGTAAAAGAAGATGAAAGAAGATGTTATGCCTTGGCCTAGGGGAAACCAGAGTGCAACACAAACTGTTCCCACAAAAGTTGGGAGCATGAAATTGTCTAAAATGTCTTGGTATGCTGAAGTATTAAGAGTTCCTTTGACTGGAACTAAGAGACCGAGCATGCCAGGAAGTGCATGTCGGCCTCGGCCCAGGTGCCAGACACTGATGTTCAACAGGTAACAAAGGCAGTGATGAACAGTCAGGTTTGCAACACTGTAGCTCTGTAGGGTCTTTCTTGACCCACGGAACTGAACCTTGTTTGTGTTGTCAGGACCTTATAGGAGCAATTTTGATGAATTATCTGATAAATATTACTTACCATATGGTTAAACACCTCCATGCAGCCTGTGCCTGTCATGACCCTGGATCTGTAATTCATTGTTCAGTTGTGTTATTTAGTTTGGTGTGATTTTTGCACTATTTAGTTTTTTTCCTTCTTTTAGAAATTCCTGTTTGGTTTATTTATTTGGTCCTCGGGCTTTCTTAGTTTTCTTATCCAAGTTCTGTTCTGAGTTATAGTTGATTTATATTTAATTCTTTGTTTCGCCGTGTTCTCTGCATCAAGTCTGTATTTCCATCATGTTTCATAAGTTCCTGTTTTATGTTTCTAGGGTCTTGTGTCGTTTGCATTGTGTTTAGTTTTGTGTCTCTTTGTCTCTTTGGCTTGATTCTTCTCACCTGTGTTCCCCAGCTGTGTCCTATTCCCCAAATTGCCTCATGTGTATTTAAGCCCTCAGTTAGGATTTGGCCTTTTTCATGTCCTTGCTCATCCCGTGTGTGTGTGTGTGTGTGTGTGTGTGTGTGTGTGTGTGTGTGTGTGTGTGTGTGTGTGTGTGTGTGTGTGTGTGTGTGTGTGTGTGTGTGTGTGTGTGTTTGTTTC
>VUQJ01007084.1:2680-16328 GCA_015108635.1 Andinoacara biseriatus | reverse complement strand
ATCAGTATGTTAAATAAAGCCAAACTACCAGCACAGCATAAGATAAGATCACCAAAATCTAAACAAGCTGCAAATAAAAACAGTTTATAAACATTTATGGAGGATACTGCTTGTGTGAAATTTGTAGCTTGTTTTAAAGACTCCCTATGCTTTGAGTGTCTGATTGTCAAACAGCCTCTGAAACCCCTCCCCCACATGTTTCTGATGTCGGAAGCCTGGGGGGGGGGCTGCGACGCACAATTTTTGCCACACACTGAAATTGACAATCCGACAGGTTCTCACCTTACACAGTGATATTCCAGCTGTGCGGAGGTGAGAAGGTAAAACTCCTTTTCGAGCATTCCTGGGCCTTTAGCAGCAGGCAGGTCTGCATTCAGCACCTTGATGAGGTTTACTTCAGTTGGATCAACTGAGACGAGGAAAATGTCCTGAAATCTTGTTTCACGTTTACTGTTCAGCCTGACAGGTGGGAAAAAATTTCCATCTCCCAGAGATAATCGTAATAAAGTGTGAAGATTGTTCTGCTGGTTCAAATATAGCATCTCCCTGGAATAATTGCAAATGCTTAAGTGACGTCTAAAGGAATCCAGCATATCTTGCACACAAATTTAATCAGAACTTGTTGGAGAAATCGGGTAATGAAGGAAAATGAGCCATATCTGATGTAGGATCCATTTATTTGCTTCGCATATTATCTCTGTCTGTCTATAGGCAGACGCTCACTTGTCAGACTGTACTGCATTGGAATTTTACTTGGTGAATTTTCTTTCTTATTACTTTATGAGAAAACAGGACAATGTGTACCTTCAATAGGACAACAGCAGCATCTTAATATCTTAATATTTGAATATGTATTTTTTTATATATATTTTTACTCCTCCTTTTGAAAATGTTCTTTCTACAAAATAATGGTTTAGGGTATGGTTGGTGTGGTCATCACTAATGATGACTTGACCACACAGGGTTAATGCACATATTTTTTTACTTATTTGGAATCTTTGAATTTAAACATATTTAACAAAAGAAAAATTACCAATTTAGTATTTGGCCAAAAAAAAACCCCCAACTCTAATCCTAACCCTTGACAGGTTGCCACTTCCTGGTGGATGTTAAAAGGTAACTGAGATACTGGATATTTTCTGTGTAGAACACAGTTATTTATTTATTTACTTATTTATTTATGTCATAGTGTTATGTGTAACAGCACGGATGCCTCCCAGGTCTCATCTCTTCTATTTTAAGCCATACAGAAGAGCCCCTATAGAATAGCATGGCAGCTCCCACTCTGTGTCTCCGTGCTGAACCCAAGCTTGCATTTGACATCACACAGGTGGAGACAGACACACAGCTAGTGTATGTCAGGCAGCGTTGCTTTGTAGATTATCATGTCGGCAAGTTCAGAGCATTTCTGCAAGCCTATAAAACCTAAGCTACAGTAATATAGCTTATGGTTTGAATATGACGCGATTTGTTCCACAAACCATAACAGAAGGATAAGCTGCAGGATTCAATCTGACAACGAGGCTATAGGGTTGATATTTTACTATCAAGGGCATATTGCACCATCGCTGGAAGAGTTTAAATTCTTGTATCTCTGATCCCCAGCATGCTAACTGCAGAGCTCAAATGCAAGTCACTGATTTCTCTCATGGAGCTCAATGCAATGCATCCTGGGAATACATGGAACTGAAGAAAGAAACCTTTAGCAATTTGAGTTGGTAAAGAACTGTAGAATGTCAAGTTCCATAAAATGTTAATTTTTACAGCAGAGCAGCATAAAGAAAGGTGCCGCTAACAGTAAAAACAAAAGCAAACATAATTTGTAGACATATTGTTTGAAAATAAATATATAACTGAATAAAAAGTAGTGTCTTATTTTTGCTCAGTGACTAACACTTAACAATATTGAAAATTGGGCACGAACTATTTATTGACAAAAATGAACAATGTGTTTTAGATATTTATTAGAAGTTGTGGGTAACTATTTGAATTACCATCATGAGCTCTAACCCAAACAAAACATCGACAGGGAGGTCTATGAGTATCTTAGACATATAGGAGGCTCCAGAGTAGACCCAGAACACACCAGAGTGATAATGTATCTCATCTAGTCTGGGAACACCTTAAATGTGTTTGCTGGGGATGGGGACATGTGGACTGTCTTCTATGCCTGCCTCCACTGGCTACTGATCTTCTGATTGTAATCAGTTTAACCGCTTTAAACCCTTGTTTATTGTTTGACATTTCCACCTGAAACAAACACCCCCAAATTCAGTAAATAACAGCTCCACAAACTGTAAGCCAAAATGAACAACCTTGGCCTTTATAGATAAGAGACACTTGGCGGAATTCTGAAATACAATAAATCTTCTTATCCTCACCACCGGTCCAGAGGGAGATTTGAAACACTGCAAAAAGCAGCCTTATAACAATGAATGAATGGAACTGGTATTATTTTTCCCTTCTAAAACTCCAACTGCAACTCCACCCAATTTGATGCAACAGAATAGAAGCTGAAAGGTGCTACATTCATTTTAGTTCTATTAGTAGTAGGTAGCCAGTTCAGTGAAATAACCATGTTAAGCAACCTTTGAAAAATGGGTCAGGTTCAATTTTTTTATTAAATGCAGCCTGGTTGTGGAGCCTCCAGGGTGGGAGCTTTTAAAAGACAAATGCATGACTCCATATGGAGGCTTCAGTCAGAATAAAGAGGCATAATTCAAATTTCATAAATTGAGCCATGTAAATTAAAAACTGAATAAAAAAAACTGAACCTTGTAAATGTTTTACCCAAATCTGTGCTTTCCCTGTACATGCCCCAAGTCTTAGCTTAAATGTGTGGAGATGTACACTTAAATCCGCAGACAAATGCATGAAGCATATATTTTTGGTGCTTGACAAGTTTTTCTAATTAACTGCCACATGTAAACATGTATGATGTGAAATCTTCAATCAGAATGAATTCATCCGAATGAAGAGTCATGTGCATTTGACTCACAGACTGTAGATAAAAGGTGGATGTAATGTCTGGTTCAATGCAAAACTGCCCAGTACCCCCCGCTATCTAACAGCCAGCATGAGGCACTCCGCTGGTTGCAAAAAAATCTAGTTGAATAGAAGTCAATGGGAAAGTGCCCCTTGGTCTCAGTCAACATTTTCCTGGTGTGAATAAAATTTGGTATGCTTTAGGACGGGCCTATCTTTTTATCGACAAGCCACTACTGTATGACCTTACAGTGTCCTTCAACTTCTGAGTGAGCTCCAGCCCTCACTCATAATATCTGATTTAAAAATACCAAGATGGTGATGCCAAAAAAAAAGCTTAGCTTGAGCCATCAAGACTGGACTTCATTAAACAATAGATAATGTTGGAAATTGCGTGCAGTCTATGATGTATCTACTTTTTTTTTTTTACTGTTTGACAGCTGCTTTTCTTTCACTGACTGAATAGGAAAATGCTTGTGTTGTGTTCACTGCTGCTGCATTACTGGGATAAAGAACTTCTAATATCTGCTGAAAATATGTTAATAACTGAAATGTCTTTACTTACAATTTACAGTGTTTCTGGATGTTTTGTCAGCGGTTTAGCTGCAAATAGAAATGTTTCTTTGCTGCATATGTGTTGCTGAAGATGTTGTCTTCATTTCAGCAGACAATAACTGAAGCTTCCATCAACATGCACTGTTGATGTGGGCAAGGGAGGACATCTTCACAGACAGAGGCTATAGTTAAAGCTAGAGAGCTCCCCAGCCATTCACGCCCAGCATCTCTTTATGGTCGCTTTACCACAGTCTGTCTGGGCAAAAGGGTTTAGGCCTATGTCTTTTCCTCTTTTGTCTGCTCTCCTGGGGGACATGAATGGGAGGTTGGGGCCCGAACAAAAGGCAGATCATGGGTCTACTGGGGGGGACAAATGAGCTTAGTTTGGGTAATGGCAGCCAAAAGGAAAGGGAGGTCTGCAGAAGTATTGAGGCTCACCTAGGACCGGAACGGGAGGGGAGATGAGTTCTCCAGGATGAACAGCTGAGATCCTCCTTCCCACACTGCGTATACTTAGTCACTATCTGACGACAATAACAGGGCCCATACTGTCTACAGGGCAGAGGAAGGGAGCAAATCGGTGAAAAGGAGTGAAAAGAAAGACCAGCTGATTGCATGTTTCTCCATGGCAACTCCTAGTCCTGATCAGAGATGTAGTTCTCATAAAAAGGAGGGTGAACTCTGACCCATAGCTGGTGATCATCGTGACACACTTAAAACACCCGTATATCATTATGTTCAATTCAAAACAATGCCATTATAGACAAGAGTTTATATTACCACAACAAACAAGAAAGTGGGAAAACTAATTTCAGATGTGCTTAAGGCTTTAAAGCATTTTAATGTATGTTTATGCTTTCTGTATTTTAGGATGTCTGCTATGCTGCTGTATTTTCCTTCAACAGTACAACCTGTAAGCAGCCAGACCCCTTTTTTCCTGGGATCAAGACCTTTTTGTTCAAAGGAGATGGAGCCGAGATTTTTCTAAATGTCACCTTATCACAAATGCCATTTAAATTCCATCCTTCTATCCACCTTTACTGCTTCACACTTTCTTTTTTGTTAAAAAAAACAAAACATTCCTGCTTCTCCCCATATCCACACTCCACACCATCCCCATGTCATTTCACCCCAACTCCCTTGTGGTTTTCCTTGTGTGCTGCTGTTGTTGCTTGTTTACAAGCTTTTCTCTTTTCTCCATTGCTCATTCTGCAGGCAGCAAAACAGAGAAAAAGTTACACTGCAGACTGTAGCCTGCATGACCTGTTTAGAGTAGGCCAAGATGGTCTCTTCCAGGGCATCTTTTTATTTTAGCTATCTCAAAAGCCGTTTTTCACACATGAACAATTTCAGGAGAATCAGCCTGCAATATTATTCAGTTATCATTTCTGACATGTAGAACATAGCGGGAAATTGTCCGCTTCAGACGCATTCACACTACTGGAAATACTCCATGAGATAGGTGAGTGAGCTCACTGATTAGAGTGTACAGGACCTACTGTAGCACTCTCAGTGCATGCTCCAAAAAATTAATTGCACTATCACACATTTGTATTAGAGAGCTATGTCAATGGAGGATGATCTCAGGGGTCGGCAATGATTAGAGTGATCAGCAGTAGCTTCCCAATCAAGACAATTATTTCAGATCATTTTCACATTACTGTGAATGAGAGAATATTATCATCATTATGATAATCATATTACATTCATCTGTGCACATTACATACATAGATGTAAATCTGCAAATAATGTATAGAGCAGCTACATTGATCCACTATCATCTCAAAACACCAGAAAAGAGAAGGAGGGTCTTCTGTCTGTTGGGCTTAATGTAACACACCTCAACTCTTTGTTTAGTTCATGCTGGAAGTGGGAAGAAGAAAAAAACTACCCAGGGTCTCTTTCTCTCTCAGCCCAGTATCAGTGACGTTGCTGAGTTTGGGAAATGTGCATTGTAGCGAGAGCTTGGTCCGTATAGGTGATAATAAGTCGGACTCGTTTCCTGTGGGTCTTGACAGAATTTCTAGGTGTAGCCAGGTGGCGGAAGGCTTCTCCCTTGGTGGCCTCAGAGTTTCGTCTCTGCTTTTTGCGGATGACGCGGTCCTGTTGGCTTCATCAAGTGGTGGCTTCCAGCTTGCAGTGGAACGGTTCGCAGCCGAGTGTGAAGCGGCTGGCATGAGAATCAGCACCTCTAAGTCTGAGGCCTCAGCAGGAAAAGGGTGGACTGCCTTCTCCAGCTCAGGGACGAGTTGCTGCCCCTAGTGGAGGAGTTCAAGTATCTCGGGGTCTTGTTCACAAGTGACAGTAGAAAGGAGCGGGAGATCGACAGATGGATCGGGGCTGCTTCTGCAGTAATGCGGACGCTGCACCGGTCTGTCGTGGTGAAGAGGAAGCTTAGTGTAAAAGTGAACCTGTCGATTTAACGGTCGATCTACGTTCCTACCCTTACCTATGGTCACGAGCTTTGGGTAGTGACTGAAAGAATAAGATCACGAATACAAGCGGCAGAAATAAGCTTCCTTCAAAGGGTGGCTGGCCTCTCCCTTAGAGATAGGGAGAGGAGTGCAGCCATCCAGGAGGGGCTCAGAGTAGAGTCGCTGCTCCTCCACATTGAGATGAGCCAGTTGAGGTGGCTCGGGCATCTGATTAGGATGCCTCCTTGCCGCCTCTTGGGTGAGGCGTTCCGGGCATGTCCCACCAGGAAGAGGCCCCGGGGTAGACCCAGGACACACTGGAGAGATTATATATCTCGGCTGGCCTGGGGAAGCCTGGGCTTCTCTGCTTAGGCTGCTGCCCCCGCGACCCAGCCCTGGATAAGTGGAATATAATGGATGGATGGATGGATGGATGGATGGATGGATGGATGGATGGATGGATGTCATTGTGGTGGATGGATAGCTTTGACTTAAACTTCTGAGGTCTAAGCCATCATACATGGTTAGTCTAACCCTATATTTTGGAGAAAAACAAAACAACTTTGGGGGAAAAAATAGTTTTTGATGTGTGTCAGAATGATTACCTCATTTGTTCACTTATTGCCAAAACTTGAGCAAACAATTTGATGAAAACAAAAATTGCATATTCTGATTGCCTAAAGTTAGAGTTAGGATTAGGATTAAGGTTGTCACCTGCAGAGTTAAACAGTACACACACGGTTATGCTATCAGATATTGTCAGCTTCATGCGGGAAGACGGGATGATCTGACTATGAGAAAGACCACCCAACTGTAGAGCTGGTGGGATACACATTTAAAAAAGCAGAATACTCTTTTGCATCATTTGTCAGTGTTTGGGGGTTAGCTGTGGGCGCCTATTGCTGGGCACATATCTGGAACTACTGATGCTGATGTAGGAGAAGCTACAACACAACATTTAACAATGATTCTCTGAATTAAACCACACTTCATTTAAAATGTTTCTTTACTGTGGTTTCCCTGTTCACCTGCAGTGTCTCTTTTAAAAAATTTTTTTAAAAAGCCTAAGGCGTAAGTGTAAGGACCTTTTGGGGTGTCCAACCACCTTGTGAAAAGAAGCTACAGCTTTGTTATGAAAAATATTTCTGTCTCTAGTGTTAATTGGTTCTCTCTGACTGTCTGGGATTCCTGAATAAGATCTAATAGCATCTAGTTAAAAACATAAAAACACAGTTGGTCATAAGGCTGTGATTTGGATGTCTGCGATGTGACTGATTACTGATGGCGACCTCTGGGTGCAAAGCTGGGCTGGCAGGCTGACAGGTGATGTGTGAAGTGACAGAAGATGAGCTACTGAATAATGGGCTCTTGTCAAAGCCTTTTCCTTTGCTTTAGAAGAGCTATAGCACACAAGGCAGAGTGGCCCAGGCTCCCATGATTGATGCCTACCTTGGGATTGGGCTCCGATAGGCTGTTGGTGGTCCCTGAATGTGAATTAAATGTAGCTCTTGTTTCAGTCATGTCACAGTGCCACAGCCATTCACAATATCTTCATCTGCTATAGTGGTGAAGACATTAAAAAATGGCATGCTTTGTAAATCTATTTAAGCTCTGTGAGGATATCTGTTAGAGAAACTGTGGTGCAATGAATTTTAATGAGGACCATTCTCTTAGAAATACTTTCTAAGAGGTGTTTCTAATGGGAACTGAGACAGGGGGATGTTAACTTTTATAGCTTATCTCCACTGTTTATATTACCCAGCAGTAGAGCTGGAAGCAGAAGCACTCTAAGGAAGGGTTGTATTTTCATTCTCCATTTCCTTTTGTTCTTTCTTCCTTCCTTCATTTTCCCTTTCTTATTAGTACATAAAAATCTTTTCCCTTCTTGCCTTTGTCTACCAGTGAAGAAAACACATGATAAGCCAGACTTTATGAGATTTTAAAGATGTCTCGAATAAATCATTGTCTTGATTTATTCAAGACATTGGTGAGTTACCAGTGTCTTGAATAAATCACCTGTAAGACAAAGAAGGCAGCCTGTGGCTCAAGAGGAAACAGCTGTCCATCATAAGACAGCAGCAGCTGGGAAGGATAAAGGTGAGAGGTGAGGCCAGGCAAGTCAGCACTGAGGAGAAGGTCTGCTGGACAATAGACTGGAGTGTCGCCTTGAGATGAAACAGCTGTGAATAGACCCAAATGCCAATTCCCTCTCTACATCCATTACCTTTTCTCAATTAAGGATGATCTATTAGAAGGCTATTCATTGTAACAACATTGTGTTGCTTTGGAAAAGGGTTGTGGGGCTACTCTCTAAATGACAGCAATTATTACCTCATACTTCATACCAGATGTAGATTGCATATTCTTAGGTCTTTTTTTTTCACTGAGATGTGCTTATTTTACAACTTTAAATGTAACCTAAGGATGAATATCGTTTTTCAGTATAATCAGTAGGTGCTTTTAAATTTAGAATCTATTTAAAGGACAGATATCCTCAGTTGGCAGTTGTACACGGCCAACATAATTCCATATATTTTTGAAGTTGCTGAGGTTTTTTTGTGCTATCGCTGTTTGGTTAGGTATGAAAACTACTTAAGTAGGTTTAGGAAATGTTTTTGACTTGAGATTAAATAGACCTGGTAAAAATGTTAGCTTTGTAATCTCACATTTGAAACAAGTGTTCATTTGCGCATATTCACTCCCAAGGCTGCAAATAACAGCTATCTAACCGTGCTCAAGAATTTACCACTATTGTGGTTTTTCTGGTTGCAGCTGTTGATCTTAAGGTTGTAGCCGTCCTATCTGGGTGTTGTTCAGCATTTTTTAATAAGAGTCCATGTTCCTCTGCTCAGCAGAGAATCAATAAACTTTCCAGTTGGTGTTATAATTTCCATGATTTGGACAGGACTGCTTTTTCTTAAACCCCTTTTTTTGCTCATTGCACATCATTTTTTAGCTGACGGTTGGTTCCAGGCTTCAGCTTCATGATATATTTACCTCCCTGTCACATATTAGTAAGTGTTATACTTCACTTACCACTGGCATGCCCTTGAATCTCATCGGTTGACACAACAAGTTGCTGAATTTCATTGACATGTCATTGTCTTTGGTACCAACATTGCTGCTAACCTCTTCCTCTTCCACATCTCTTCCTGTGTGTATGCCACTTTAGTATGCACACATCTGCTAATACACTTTTATGTGATACATTATGTACTGTATACTCCTAACTTGCATAGTAAGTGACTTTTAATGGAGTAGTATTTCAAATTGAGTCATGCACTTATTGAGTTGCGCAACATTTGACTGCAATTATCCAAGTTGCTGCACATTTAACACAAATTTATTCTATATTCAGGATGAAAATTTAACACACATAAACACTAAACATGTCATATGTAACATATGGTTTTACTTGCAATCCCTCAAAAGAATCAGCTTCTGTTAGCTACTGTAGCACTAGCATGACCATGCTGATGATGTATCATCCTCTTGCTGCCTAAAAGCTGTTTGGTCCCAGATGTCGACCACTGAGGGTGAGAGCTGTTCCACAGTTACCATTCTGACTGTTACAAATACACCATCTGGATCACGCAGATACGCGTGCTGCACTTGATATATTTGATGCCATTTGTGCATTCAGCACCAAGCAGCTACTCATATAGGAGACTTAACCATTGGCAATAAATGGTGAACTGATATTTTGTCAGCATTCGTAGTTTAAAAAAATTTTTTAGCTTGTTTTTGCTTTAGCTTAGCTTTTGATATTTATCATCTGTCATGACCAGTTAACACTGGAAGAACACCACAACAAATGGACAATTTGTAATAGCCGAAATCAGAAACCCCGTCCTCACCTACCTTTCCACCTCACTCAAAGATCAATTTGGTTGTTTAATATGAAAGAAATTTTTAATTTCAGTTAAAAATTCAAAACAAAAAAAAATCCAAAAGAGCAAAATAATTTCTTCTTGTTTTTATTCAGCCCCTATTCTCTGACTGATTTCACTTATGGAAATCACTCAGACATTCTGATGGAGTCATCTTTATTCTGCTTTGGCTCAAGATTTTCTGCTGCAGTGCTTGTTTGTGAGAGATTAGTGAAACTGCTCTGAATATAAGTGAAGTTATCTCAGCCCTCTGGCAGTTGTTTTGTGGCACAGAGTCAAGTCCAAATCAGTTCAGTGGAGATATTGTATATTAACAGTTTGGCTCCTGAAACAACCATGTAGCTGAAAGGTCTCTGCTTTAATATACAAGGCAGCCCATCAAGCGCCAACATGTACCTGAACAAGGCCCTTAAGCATACCTGATAGACAGAATCACACATGAATAATAATGTTTAAAGTTGTTAGTTTTTCTTACTCTAATGAGAGGAAACTTCAGACTCCTGTTGTGAGAGCTGTACCTCTGAACAAGCAAAGCCAGGCAACATTGCATCTTGATTCAATTAAATCCAGGTTTTGGTACTTTAATGCATTAATTGTTAAGATGTTATGTCTAGAACATGTTCTCTGTGGCAGTAACCTGCTCGCTCAAGACAAATTTCCCAAAGGGATAGTAAAGAATGGATGGTAAAGGAGATCTTGCTCTTGGTTGCAGTATTGCATTGTTACCATCCCTGATCCAGCCCTAAGTATAAGATTTATCAAAAGGGAAACTTTTAAGCTTAATCTTAAAAATAGAGAGGGTTTCTGTGATATGATACTATAAGGTTTTTAAGATAAGATGGGCCTGATTATTCAAAATTATTCATTAAGAGTGTGAATGATCTGCACTCTATTGACCTGAGGGGAGTTACAGAAACATGAAACTATTTTGAAAAATGTCTGTTGATGTTGGGATTTTGTTTTTAATATTCCATATGTGACTGTTATTATAAAATTAATATAATGATTTTATGGTCAATCAGACCAGCAGTAAAGTTTGCCTGCTGCAAAGACTGTATATAAAAGATGGTTGTAGCCACCACAGCATTGGTTACTTGTGCCATGTTGTGGCATCCCAGAGTAAAGAATGTTGGTGCAATCTTGGTGTTATGAAACCTTCAGAAGGTATTCCCAACATTAAGCATATCCTGCATTATTATTTTTAATTTTTACTCTAATAAAAACCATAATTTACAAAATGAACATCATGTTGGATTCAACATGAGACTAGTGACTGAGAAGATGTTTCTGATGTCAAAGAACAAGGGAGCCAATTTTTGTTTTCCCAAAGGCTTTGATAAAACCAGACACATATTGGAAACCTCTGAATTAGCTTAACACAGACTGCACTCTTGAGGACCCTAATTCTAACTCTAACCTTAATCTTATGCTATCAGAACATGTTCTTTCAAAAATTATTCTCCCAGGTCCTGTCTATCAAGGAGCTAAAGCTTCAAACCAAAACTGTATAGGATTAGGGTTAAGGAGTCAGGTTGTCATCAATGACCACTTAGATCCAGCAGGGTTAATTAGGAACCCCTGAAGGACCAGATCTCTAAATGCTTGTTACTGTACCAGTAGAACCCTCAGCTACTTAGCTCCCCCATTAGCTGTTTTTAGCTCGGCTGTTTCGAAGAAAAAGTTGCGCTATTGTCACAGCCTTGGCTTTGGCGTTGGCGGTGTTCCACAAAAACATTAACATTGGCCATAACTCAAGAATGTGACCTAGTATGTTCAAATTTACACCATATATACATCTAGTAAAATGCTCAGATGAGTTTCAATCTTGGCAACCTTGACCTTAAGCTAAGGGTCAGAGGTAAAGTTTTCTGAAAATCTTGTGAACATAATAACTCCAGAACAAGCTCACCTAGGATGTTCAAATTCACACATTACGAATCCAAACCGCCGGGCGCTGGCAGCCGCTCAGCAATGCTCTTGTTCTAACTTCCCAGAGTTCAACCTAAAAGTGAAGAAGCAGCATTTGCCTCAGCTTAAATTGGCTTTAACATGTCTCTTTTCATCTTCTTCATTTCTGTTAAAGGAGTTGCTAAAGTTTTAATTTGCTCTTTAATATTTTATGTTGCATTTCCTCCTTAATGTTTGTAGTTCACTTGTGAAGCATTTTTAATTGCCTTTGCACATAAAATGTGTTCTACAAATTGCTTAAATGACCTGTTAAGCTGTACCATCTTTGCTGATTACGATCTATCCTTCCTAATGTTCAAACCAGAAAATTTTTCCCCTGTGATATACTGCATAAGTACATAATGCTCTCGTTTCATTTGCAGCTTGTAGGCAAGTTCATCTGTTTAAAAAACAAACAAAAAAAAACATTGTTAATGATTCATCAGGGATGGGGTGATGGAGGTACAGAAGCAAAGAGGGAAGGATGGAGGGAAATGGGGACTACTAAGTGTTTATTAATGATAAACTAGCTTCAGAGACTCTGGAGGGCTGAAGTGATCTCCGGAGGTGTCTGCTCTATTTATTATCTCAACCTGTCAGCCATTTGAAACAAAGAGAAAATATATCTGGAGCCCTGCTGTGCTCACTTATGGAGCCTTGCAAATGTCCCCCTAACATGAATTACATACAAATTTACCCCAAAGCTTTTCTTTAATGATGGCAGGACTGGGTGAATTTTAATGGAGTCAAATTATGGATGGAAACATAAAGAAAAGATAGTAAAAGAGTATAATAGCAGGGTTATTGGTAAGAGTTCTTGGGAAAAGAGGGACTGTGGTTTAAGTAAAGTAACAAAATAATTAAAATGGTCTCAGTGGACTGAATAATGGCATCCTGCACAGCAGTGTTCTGTTGAGACCAAAGTAGAGCATTGTTCCCAGAAACCAAAGTGCCACTGATTTTCTGTGCTATCAGGTAAATAATTACATTCTTAAAATAAATCAGAGTCTGATTACATGTCTACAATGGAAAGAAATAGAGTGATCCTGATCCTCATTAATGAACCTGAGTAATGACAATAACCTTTTAAGAAATAATGAAAACACATATTTCTGTTTTTATGTTTATTTGATCTCATTGGACCACAAGAGTAATTGCCAGTGAGCATCAAAGTAGCAACTACAGTGAGAAGACAACTTTTTTCCCCTCTGTTACAGTTGAACTGGATGGCAACTTTTAACTATGACCATAATTTTAAAGCTGAGGTAACTGAGTTTTTCCAACCACTTGGGAATTAATGCAACAAGAAACAGGAATTTAATGCTGACATGTTTAAAACCGATCTGCTTTTAAACAGCTGCCATACACAGACAACATAAGTATTCATTTGGAGCTATGATTCACATACGAGGTGTGATCAAAAAGCTTTGGTATGGGCTTCTACAAATCCAAAACCTTCAGAGGATGCTATTTTTAGATCACTCTGCAGAAGAACTGTTATGTTTCTTTGGTCTTGTGAGTCTTGAATGCCTGCTGTATCTCTTCAACTGTGTCAAATCACCGATCCTTCAAAATGATTTTCATTTTTTTGGGAGGGGATGAAGTCACAGGGTGACAAATCTTTGGCAACACAGTGACAGGAGAATTGCTGACAAGAAAAATGAAGAAACTGAAGCTCCCGGAGGAAATCCAAACAAGGAAGAGCATGCAACTCTGCGTTCGAACCCAGGATCTTCTTGCTGTGAGAAGCCGGCTTCTAGACCTTACATCCTGGCATCTGCACTACTGTTGCAGAAAAATTTGAGAAATACAACAAAGTTTATATTGTTCAGGTGTCCAAATTTCCCAAGTCCACAT
>VUQJ01007066.1:31202-45080 GCA_015108635.1 Andinoacara biseriatus | reverse complement strand
TAAATATAATTTAATATAAAAAAAAAAAAAAAAAAAAAAAAAAAAATAAAAAAAAAAAAAAAAAAAAAAAAAAAAAAAATTTTTCCTTGTTTTAAAAGTTTCAGGTTGGTTATATTGTTGTTACACAGGACCCAGTGGAAAGACACTCCCATTAAACCTTAATGAGCAGGTTTGTTTCATCTTAAGATACATAACTACAAATTCACTGGGATGTGTTTGCCATCTTCTACAGGAGTTTCAAAAAGATGAAGAGAAGAATGAGAGATCAACATCAAAATCCAAAGAGAGGTCAAAGGATGACAGGAGGAGCAAAGAAAAGAGCAAAAGAAATGAAGATGGGGACAGAAGACGCAGTAATGACTCTGGACACCAGCCCCGGAAATCAAGGAGCATCTCTCCTTTAAAGCAAGTGAACTGACATTTTCTGTAGCAGAATTCATCCTGGGTGTTACCTTAGTCATTTTGTTATGTTCTATTTATCAGGATGAGGTCTCCCAAATGGTCCAAACGTTCCCGATCGCCATCTCCGGACCGCAAAGCAGGCAAATCCAGGTCACGGTCACCACATCGCTCCCACAAGAAAGCAAAGAAGAGCAAACACTGACTCTGCTGGTGTCGCTCCTGGTGTCCACGGGTTACGCACTTCTGCAGCGCTCTTTCAAACAGACCAACATGTCTGCTCTCAGTCATAACTAAAACACTCCATGCAAGATTCATTACACTTTTATATGATGAAGAATGAACACTGTAATTATATTTATTTTTGTTTTAATGTTTGGTTTAAAAAAAAAAAGTGTTGCTGTAAAGTTCTGACACTAAATAAATCACCTTTGGTGATAGCTTGTGGAGGATGTGATTGGTAGAGACAAGCATCAAAATATTTGAGTCGTTGGCAATGATTTGTCAACATGCAGTCCTCTAGTTTGTGTGGATTTTTATTGAGGAAAGTAATAGAGCATTTGTTTACAAAAGCAGTAAGTATGCAATGTTACACAGTAAATTTACAGAACTGTCTCGGAGAATGAAATGTGCTTTCATTGAACAAAGAAATGTATCAAAAGTACTTGAGCCAACACTGGTTCTGAAACACAAATTTGAAATGCCCAGCACCGCTCATTAGAAAGCTCCTGCACTGAAGATTTTCTGTTATCAGCTGAAACGTTTGACATATAAGAGGAAAGCTTTAGAAGTGTAATTCAAAAAGCAATCTAGATTCTGTAGGCACAAATATTTTGTAACTGACATTACAATCCAACTTTAGACACCTCGAGACAAATACGTCTTTACACAAGACATTAAAATCTGATCAACATCAGTGTCTTGCTTCTCTGAAGAGAGATTAATTTTCTGAAATGCAGTAGCCAAAGAAAATGTAAGGTGCCCATCCTGTTACAGATAGTCTTCTAGCCACACTCCAGCCCATACAGCTGGAGAATGTTCACATGGGTATCTGAACGAGTTCATTTCTGTTCGCGCACTTGGCATGTCCAGATCTCTTGCTCAGACCAAACTCACAGTTGTCTGGTATCAAAGATAAAAAAAAAACAAAACAAAAACCCCAAATGCAGTAAGGAACCTCATTTTGTTCATTTTATAAAGTCTATTTATTCCACCTATTCCCTTTTATTTTAGGGTCCCCGTTCACCCAAAACAGCTACTACAGACAACTTCGTCTCAGTACCATTAGGTACTCGGTGATCTTATAAGCCTGCTGACGAGTTGTCCTCCATCTTTAGGACTGATCGCTGATAGGCAGGCCTGAACCCTCAAAGCCAAGAGCCTCTGAAGTGTTCAGTACTTTTTTACATTGATAAAAACCTTGATCGCTCCAGTGAAGTCAGCAGAGAGAAGAACTTCTGTGTGATCTGTCTTTAGTGCTCCTGTAGAGAGAGTAAACAGCAATGCAATTTTACACCACTGAGTAGTGCTGCTTTTACAAATCTGGGACCGTACATAAATTCAAGTGGACACACCTGAGGGTATTGTTTCAGAGTCTGTGGAGTCCAGGCTCTTGCACTCTGCTTCTGGCTTCTCTGCACCGGTCTCCTGTGGGACAATGAGGCCTGGGTGGGGTGCAAAAATGGCCGAGGTGACCACTGCATTGTGTGCTGAAAGAGAAAATGCTTTAGTGACAGTCCTGTCGCTATGGAACGATCAAATTACGCTGCTTACATTAAATGCTCTTTACTGCTTAATGCTAACACAGTTACCTTTAATCCCTTCCCAGAAGTCATTGCGGTCCCGCCGCACAGATGTGAATTTGCTCTGGTCATGGTAAGTGCTCCAGATGTATATGTACTTGTCCTCTGAGCCACTTACTATGAAGGAGTAGTTGTGACTATAGGAAGACAGCCACACAGGTTTACTGCAACATGCTGCATAAATACAGTGAAAGAGCTTTTGCCCTACTAAAGATTAGAAACTGACAAAAAAAATGAGAAGCAGAGTTTTGAGGTAATAAATGGCCACTAGCACAGCTTATAGCTGCAGCTCATGGAGATAGACTTGAAATGCACATCCTTACCTGAAGCTGGCCTTAATCTGGCTGCTACTATTGACATAACCCTTGTACTTCATTGATAGAGACAAGTCTCTCAGGTCATAAAGGCGAATGCGGGAATCATTTGAAGTCACCAAAATCTACAGGGAAAGGGCAGAGTTTAACATTTGCGGTTTATTAAGTCTTACTGGGATTACTTGTTATGCTGACAACATCCTGTAGATGTAGTTATAGCGATGGCCAGATGTTACCTTATTTTCTCCAGGCAGTGGTTCAATGCCAGTGATCTTGCGTCCTACTTTGTTCCTTCCTCTGGTGGACCGCACATGAATTTGAGTGTGGTATTTCAGACGCTTAAAAAAAAAAATGCAAACATACGTTTCAATATTTGAATAGCTGCAGGCATGAAAAGGATTATTAAATAATTAAACCATGTGCAGGCCGAATAAAGCAGCATATATGGATACCTCTGTGTCATAGAAGATGCACCGACCATCGTAGGTGCCAATCACTGCGTATTTCCCATTTTGGCAGAAGTTGGCCGCAGTGATGAGCCGGGTTTGGCCATCCACCTCATTCCACAGAGCCACCTTCTTGTCTGGAATGTTCCAGAGCCGTAGTTTTCCATCTAGAGAGCCACTTAAAAAGTACCTGTCGTCCTGGGTAACGAGAACAGTTGCTATAAATACAGCCTGTGAGACGAAATTAACACCTGTATGATTTGTGCTGAGAGAGGTAATGCAAGGTGATTCAACATACCCTGGGATGAAAAGCAATAGCTGTGACAAAATCAATGTGCTGAAAGCAGCAGAGACACTCTCGTCTGGATATGTGCCATAACCTGACCGTTTTATCCATGGAAGAGGAGAGCAGGAAAAAATTCTACACAGACACAAAAGCAGAACAGGTGAGACCACAGACAGTAAAATGTGTGTGGGTACAAAAACAATAAACAGAGGCTTTAATCACCTTTGACCAGGACAAGTCCAACAGATCAGCTGTGTGACCTTTGTACTTGCAGAAAGGGACCTGACGGAAAGGGGCATTTCTATCTTCTGTATCTGGATCCTCTGGAATACAACTTGCCTACAATAAAAAAATATATATATCACTTAGGAAAGCAGTCTCACATGAAAAACCCAACATCTCAAACAAATACAACTTAAAAAAAATTTTTTTTAACTGTTATCACTCACCCCAGCATCAGTGTCAGATTTAGAAGAACATAAACTTTCCTGAGAAGGAGAAGGTGACACTCGACCTGAGAGAGACAACAAAAACAAAAGAAATGTTTCTCGAGCGAGAACCTGAACATCCATCGTATGACCACCCCTCTCTGCTTTAGATTTTGCTTGGAAAATAGGAAACAGCTGCAGCGATTGATTGAAATTAGCAAATATACATGGAAATACAGTTTTTAAACAAAAAGTTTGCACAATTCCAACAATCTTGAATCAGACCTGCTGCCACAGATTTTCAATCCACTTATGGTATAATGAGGCCTATCTCAGTCCTGTGTGCTCCACTTTCCCAATTTTATCAGTTTTAAGGACACACTGCACACCAAGATATGCCAAGTTTTCAGCTAACATCGTTGGGAATCACCTTATTGGTGCAAAAATATATATTTTATGCCAACCTGTGTCATTTTTGTCGTAACGTGCATAAAGATACAATTTAAAATTGTTTCTTTTCTAAGTTGTCTGTAAAGTGTGGACAACACTGACATCTCTGGAGTTACGGTAGCTGCCTTTTTGTGCTTGAAAGATTCATGGGTCAGTATTAAGTTGCTTAAAAACAATTCCTCCACTTTAAAAATTATCCTATGCTGGCACCTTGGAAGCAAAATATAAAGAAATGCAGCTTCAAATAAGCAATTATCATACCCCACCACCACCCAAAAAAATTGAAATATCTTGCTGATGAGATTACCTTCAGTGTTGTACTTTAATCTCATGTTATTGAAATAATCAAATGCTGTCTTCAGGACCCAAATGCGAACCACATTATCTTGGCCAGCAGTTGCCAGCAGCCTCCCACAGTGAGAGAACTTCATTGTCCAAACAGCCCCCTTAAAAAAAGAAATGTTGAAAAGAGATGTTGCAAAACAAGCAGACCCTGGTGCACAATGTCTGTTAATATAAAATAAAACTAAGACCATCCTACCATGTGCTCTCCACTGAGGTCCTGTACAACCTTAATTTGATCAAAGTCAAAGGGACCTTTGAAGCTATGTGCTGCCTTGAACTTTGCAGGCCTGGTATAAGGCATGCCCTCATCGTCGCTCGATGATGGATCATCCTGATCTGTATGGAAGACTGAGTGTACCACAAACAAACAGAAGAACTGCATCAGGGGCATTTCATGAGCCTGTGCTGGCATTTGGGAAATTCTTTAAAGTGCACGAGTAAGGTTTCTGAGTTCAAAGTCAGAGACAAAATAAACTGAGACTACTTGGGCAGACTGAAGGCACGAGATTTTAGCTCAGATGGATTACTTTAACACTCACCCACCTCCTCATTTGAAACTGTATCTGTGTTTGATATTAGCATCCACCTTTTGAAGTGCACATATATATGAAAGAGAATAGGGAAAAGCTTTAAAGGGCCTCCTTAAAGTGAATGCAATCTTCTCACTGCAGTTTAGTTCCTAAAGGATGTGTTCCAGATTTATTACTCACACTTTTAACAGCGAAACGTATGCAAGTTAGCTTCTCTTGAGGAAACAGGGCCAAATAGTGAACACCTACATGCAGATATACAACTGAGAAAATTCAGACTGAGAACAGGAAGCTACATAAACTGCATTTTTATTCAGGGTTTTTCTTTTGTGCTGCTTGCTGTTGTAGCTTGTATATAGCTAAAAAAACAACACAAAAAAAATATCAGGAATTTTTTCTCTGTTTGGTCATTTAGCTATAGGAATAAACATAAATATAAACTATGGTCTAATGTGTGTCTGCACAAAATTATTATTTTTACCTTCATCACGCACACTTTTCACTTTGTTGACTGCTTTCTCTCCATACTCCTCAGCCAGATGCTTGGCCTTCTTCACGGACTTGCCGAGGAATTTTTTTAACTGGGTGCTGGTCAGAAACACAAATAAACACATTAATACGCTTTAAATTAGATCATGTTTTGAAAAAGGGAAGGAAAAAAGTCCACGAGTCCTTACGTTTTCTGTTTAAGTTTTCCACCATCTGTGTCTGTCATCGTAGTCTGAGGCTTCTCATCATCATCTGACTGTGCTGCATCATTCCTGAGAGACCAAAAATATATCTGCTTCATCTAGAAACTGTAGCATTTGTTTTTTAGATGATAAAGCTTAAAAATATTTTCCATGGAAAACTTTGGGAAAAAAATGCAGTTGAGACAAGAACAATGTCAGCAATCTACAACCAGCTTATTCCCTTGACAGGAAAAACATTCTTTTAAGGAAGTCTGACCTCAATGTCGAGTGTCTGGCTTCAGCGTAATCTTTCCCTCATTGACTTTGTTTTTAAATTAAACTAAACTTAACAGCAACTTGAGTTAATCCACAGAAATAATGTTCTGCTTACGTAATGTACTCTTTGGTCCTCCTCATGATGTGCAGAGTGAGGGGGTTGATCCCAGCAGGAAGTTTCTCTTCCGCCTGAATTAGAGGAATCTCTTCCCCAGTATCTAAATTCTTGATCATCACACTGGCCAAGATTTCCTGTTGTAAGATTGCGCACACGTATTTTTTCATTGCAAAGAGGACTGGTGCAAGGAATGTGTGCAAGGAATTTCAAAATTACGGCTTGGATTCAAGAACACACACAAAGGAACTCTTACTTCATCCGTCAGTTCTCTGCCAGAGTTCGACCGTGGACGCTGAGGGCCTGGGGTTTGTCCTCCACTCTGAGATGAGGGCTGTTCATCTTCATTTTCCTAAGAAAAATTAAAATTAATTAAATATAAATTCCTGCACCATATGTAAATTCATCTTTTGGCATCCCTCAGCAAGCACCAAAAAGAGGTCAGAGCTTCACTGACCTGTGCTGTCACCACCTTATCCCCACTGGTAGCACTGGCCAGGTCCAAGGAATGTTGTAGCTCTTTGGTTAGACTCCTCACAGTGCTGCCAGGAGACAGGAGGCCAGAGGGCTCCAGAGAATCACTGCTGACTGCGCTGACAGCAGACACTGGACAATCATACAACACAGCACAGTTGATATGAAAAACTTGCCACCTTTTTCTGTCTGTTTTATGTTAGTTTGCATCATTTGGTACTCCAGATAATTATTAAAGATAAAGAAATGTTGACACTTGTTAAGTAAAACCGATTGGCCATTCCTTGAGACACACATTGGTGTATGCTAATAATATTGATCTATTCATATATTTACCCTTTGTAACTAAATAATTTATATCAGTTTTTTTTTAAACAAATAAAAATAAGTCTAAGTACAAGATCAGTGATGATGGTGAACTTTCTTTCCTTTTGTCTAAAAAGTGGGTGTATATGTGGCAAAGTGAGGTAATTACAAAGTCATACCTAAAATTCTTACTATCTTTTGAACAATTCATCATTACTAAATTACAAATTACATGAAGCAATAAGGCTGCTTCATTCATGCTCTGCAAGGCCTCATGCAAGAAAATCAACAAAATAAATTTTGCATAATATTCTGAAAACTAGGATTTGGGCAAAGCTACTGAGCTAGGCTGAGGTCACATTTTAAGTCACACACTGAATTAAATCAACACTTTTCAAGTTGAGAGCCATTAAAAGTGCACTGTATTACATACCTTCCAGTCCACTTGGCCTTGGACACTCCTGTGACTTCTTGAGGGGTAATTTCTGCCGAGATGGTGGCGGAGGTCTTGCTGGAGGTCCCCCGCTTGGAGGGGGTGGGCGTGAGGGAGGAGGCTTCTTTGTGCTAGCTACAATGTCCGGCTCCACTGTGAACTGCTGAGGTTTTATAGACCTAGAGGAGTCCGAGTTAGCTGGCCTATCTGTTAAGGGAACCTGGTCTAAGATGTCTGCTGGTCTCTGCTCCTGACCACCTTCTGAAACCACAACAGACACGCCAGGCTGACTCTGTCCTATGGTGCTGGTGATGTCTGGAGGCTGAACATGTTCTTCTGATGCAGTTGATGGCCCTGGGAGATCTGTCGGGTCAGGAGCAGGTAAAGGGCACTCACCATTTGATACGACACCACTGTGTGTTTGTTCTTCTGCCCTCTCGACAAGCTGGGGCTCAACAGCTGGCCCAGCCAGCACCCCAGGTACTCCCTCAGCATTATTCAGCTCCTTTGGCTCATCTGCTACATCAACATGAAGCTGATCTAACAGCTCAGCCACATCCCCTACAGTTCCCTTTTGACTCTCTTCGATGATGCTATCAATGATCTACGAGAAGAAGAAAAACGGGTGTTTTAACAATACGGCATCTGTTTAACAAAATATGTCTTTTTTTTTTCCACAGAACGTAACACAAAATAAAACTCTCAGCAAACATGAGGCTCACATTAAAAACACAGATGGTGGGACACTGCACAGGAATAGAGAGAACCGTACCTGTAAGGAATCATCTTGCTGAGTCTCGGACGTGGCACAACTCAAATCTTGTGCAGCATTTACTGAAGCGTGCAAAGGCTGTTCAGAAAAAAAAATGAGATAGTAAGTAAACCATTTACCTATGATGAAAACACAGATTATATTCAAAGGGACATGACAGCTACACAAAATTACATCAGACATATGCAGACAAAGGTAACCTGGGAAAACCTGGATTACATTCCTTATGATCCATTTGAACAGTCTGTGTGTTTGTTGGTCCAGTTCAGGTCTTCTACGACAAACGTGTTAAGACTATCAGCATACAGTAGCTTCACTCGCTCATCCTGGACAGCTATCAGTCCATATACACACACAAAACTGCTGTAAGTAATCAGTGTTACACCATTAAAATCTGTCACAGCCATAACTGTAAAAGCCAAGTCTTCATTATCTCTGATAGCTCTCTAACACTATACCTCAAGTCTGCAATCATAAGTACAGGTACTCTGTCTTGGCAGAGATCAACAAGAGCTGAACCATCTCCTCTTCTTATTTTTCTAAATGCACAATGCAGACTTGGGTCCAAACAGGCAGCCACGGGTGAGGGTGTAATGCCACTCACTGTAATCACAACCAGCAGCAGTCCAGTATAAAACGTGACACTAAATCATAAAACAGTTGAGCCTTTCATGACAGGTAGGATGAATTGCAAATGGCTTTACACATACCTGAGGTGAAGGAATGACAAACTTTGCAGGAGACCTAAGAAACAAAAAAGAAATCATACAATTCAAAATTGATGTGAACTCAACTTATAAAATACAGCAAAAAAATCCACAGAAATCAAACTTATTTTAGCAGTCACCTAAGCAGTTGAGATAATGTATCTGAATTTGATAACTTTTTATCAGAACCAATAAAACAAAAAGAGAAACAAACCCGACACTAAACAATTGGTTACATTTACAAGGTGGTCCGATATAAGCAAACGAAATGCACCTATAAAATGATCACAGACTTTGATCTCTAATCGAGCTGTCACACGGTGATTCATTCAAAGATGCTTGTACTTCCTATATCTTGGCTTCATTATCTCATCGTGGCATCAAATTCTTGTTATTACGACAAACTGTTTTGTATGAAAACTGTAAATTTGCATTCTAGTTTCCGCTTCCAGAATGCAAATTTAAAGTGTATTCCTTATCCTACTGTCATCGTATAGTTTGTGTGATTCTCCTGTACCAGCACTGAACAGCTGCTGAACTCAAGTACTGTGACAGCATATTCATATTCAATATGAAAATACAAAGCTGACTGAGACACTGACACTTACGAGACAAGGCAATACAAGCAGGAACACAGGTTTATTTGTCACTCTTATCAAAATGTAATATTGCCAAAACATGCTCTCTTACACTTGTGGAGATGGAGTAAAATTAGGGTCCTCTGGAGCATCATAAAATTCCTCCGTGTCACTTGTATCTGACGCCATGCTAACGTCAACGTAGCTCGCTAGCTAGCCTAATTGCCAGGCAGCTGTGTACAAGCTTAACCTGCTAGTAATTCAAGTGTATAATGCGTTGCATATGCGCTCGTAGTGTCCTCGATATTAACACTATTACTTCAAAAACTTTGCCCAGAAGCCGTCAAATAACAATTGTCCGCTCCAACATTACGCTACAGCTAGCAAGTGTAATCCTGTCGTACGACTGGGCAGCACCTGATGCTAACTAGCCAACTGTATTTGCTTACACTCAAAGCACAATATCGACCGAGATAGACGCCACAACTGCGGGTTTTTGGTTTTGTTTGTTTGTTTTTTACAACATTACACACTTGATCAACTGTCAAGCTAACAGCCGGAAAACCGCGTCATAAACAAACCAGCTACACAAAATACACATCCTAACGGAGCAAGGGAGGGGTACAAGCGCCCTCTTGGTTCTTCTTCTTCTTTTTAAATGGAGAACGACTGGAGAACAGCTTTAAGGGGGCGGTGCTGCCATCTTCTGGGCTGGAATGTGAATCGGAACAGCTCGTTTGTTAAATTATTCTTATACGTTACTGTTGAGTGAGACAGCTGAGTGTAGTTTTGCACTACTGTATGCATCATAAGACCCAATGAACAACAGTAAGCAAGAAGACGAAAGGCCGCTGATCAGGTGCGAGGATGGAGTAGTGAGCGTTTGAGCATTTGATTCTCAAATGAGCCTCTAAGGCTGATCATAATGAAATGAGAAGAGAGATGAGCAAAGGTTTATTTATCCCATATTTGGGAAATTATTATGAATTTTATTAGTAGGAGTAGCATCTGACAGGTGATCAGATCAGTGTGTTAAGAGAAGGTGCTCTGCTGCCTGTCAGTGGTGCAGAGGGTGGTCAGGATCGTCCATGATGGAGTTTAAAGTTTGTTCAAAAGTGTCCAGCTTGCAGCCAATCAAAGAGTCAGCCTTCCTGATCGCTTTATTTTGTTTATTGGTGTCATCAGCTCTGATGCTGCTCCCCCAGCAGACCAAAGAAAAGTACATCACAAGTGATTTTGCTGCACACTGAAAGATCTCAGCTTCCTCAAGAAATAGAGCCTGCTCATTCCCCTTTTTGTATAGAACCTCTGTGCTGGTCTTCCACTTCAGCCTGTTGTGCATGTGGGCACCAGGATAGACACAGCCCGTGTAGCCATCCTCTTCCGTCTGACCATCTCTCTGCTCTTATTCACATTCAGAAGCAGATGATTCCTCCCAGACCACTCCTCAAAAATCATCCACTACTGCTCTGTAGTCCTCCTGCCCATCACAAACAAATCAGACCACTGCAGAATTGTCAGAGTATTCCTGAGGGTTGCATGTACTGAAAGTCTGAGGTCTACAAGATGAACAGGAATGGAGCTACTGTGCTGCACGCCACCAAACCAGACAGAGCAGAGCCTAATCTCACTCGTCTGTCAGTAACCCGCGAGACGTTTACTTCTCTCTCAGCAGCAGTGGCTGAATTGTGTTGACTTGAAAAATCAAAAAAGGCGATCATCACCTTGCAGCCATTACTTTCTAGATGCGACTCAGCTCTCTGCATCATGTAGATGATTGCATCATCCATTTCCAGATTTGGTCTGTATGCAAACTGCATATGAATTGTGCAGTCCTGAATTGTCTAGAGCCTTGCTGACATTTGATTTTTTTTAAGATGATACATGACTATAATAAGAATTACTATTAATTTATTGTGCCATTATTAATAATGACTAATTAATTAATGAAGCAATTAATTAGTATTATTATTATTATCATTATTATTATCATTATTGTCATCATCATCATCATTATTATCATTATTATTATTAATAATAATAATAATAATAATAATAATAATAATAATAATAATAATAAATTATTAATAAGGGCACCATGAAACTGGTTAATAGATAAATGTGGCAGCATATGTAAGGCTACTGTTCAGTACATTTTACTGCTGATGACATGCCTTGTTTTTCCAGTGAGGGGAAATGCCGCCTCACACCATCTTACTACCTCCATCAAAAGCCGGTAACCTATCGATGCAGCAATCAGCGCAGTGTTCTCCATGTCCACGGACATAAGGTTCCTCCACATTTTCAGGCAACATTCAGCTACCTGTGTCAGCACAGTTTTTCATAGGTGCAGCCCACATACTCAACCCTGCCGCTCAACCCACAAATGTGATACCATTTAAGAGGAAATACAGTTTTTCCAACAGTATAAGACTTATTGGGAAGAAGCATTGTTACACCAAAGAAATGCACATTTCCTAACTTTTTTTTGCTGAGTTTATATGGCTTAAAATCCTTCTGAGTTGCTGCCGCAGGGAGACGCCCTTGAGTAAATTTATATTAATTTATTATTTTAGACCATATTTATCTCAGAGTTCAAACATCTCCCATGCCAGGCCCCAGTACTTAAAGCTGCCACATGCCACATTAAGCCTACAGTCTTCAAAGACCACTGCACTACAAAGCTTTCTTTGTAGTGCAGGGATATCTTTAACTATACTAGAAAGTGTAATTAAATTGTAGTGCACAGTAAATCCACTGGAGTGCAACTCATTTAAGCTGATAAAACATGCACATAAGTTAGCAGCTGTAAGTCCCACTCATTCTTTCTCACACGCTGTAACAGGCACAATGAATGCTGTAAAACAGCCCACAGTTCAGAAAAATCATCACTGAATGAAGTGTTTTCATATGCAATCAAAGCACTCTTTGTTCCACATCAGTGCATCAGCTGATTAATAATAAGGCTGCAATCTAACAGATTATTCAAGAGTACAAAAAGGTGGAGGTTGCAGAAAGGTGATTATTGAAGAGGCTCAGTGCATTTTAACGAATGCATACATTATTTTGCTCTTTTTCTCACTGTAGACTGTAGCTGTTTTAATGGTGTAAACCATGTGCTGAATATTGATTGAAAACTATACACTCACTGGTCACTTTATTAGGTACAACCTTTCAACCGTTCATTAATGCAAATATGTAATCAGGCAATTGTATGGCAGCCACTCGGTGCAGTTAGGCATGTAGATGTGATCAAGCCGATCTGTTGAAGTTCAAACTAAGCATCAGAATGGAGAAGAAGGGTGGTTTAAGTGACTGTGAATGGTTATTGGTGCCAGATGAACTGGTCTGAGTATTTCAGAAAGAGAAAATATCCAGTTCTCCGGCTGAAACTGCCTTGTTGAGGCCAGAGGTCAGAGGAGAAAGGCCAGACTGCTTTGAACTGATAGGAAGCCAACTGTAACGGAAATAACCACTTGTTACGACCAAGTTATGCAGAAGAGCATCTCAGGATGCACAACACTTTGAAGCATAATGCAGATGAAAGTTTTTAGTTCTAAAAAAAAAAAGGTCTGTTGAAAAGTAACGCTAAAAGTATATTTATTAACCTGCATGGTTAAATGTGGCCCTTCTACTCATGTGAATTCATGTGAATTCACCTTTATAAATAACATAAACATATTTTATAGGTGTCTTGTCTTTTAAAGGGACGTATTATATAGTAGAAAATGCATTAAAAATATTCACATGCTCTAAACAAATGTAGTGATTGTTATCAATATGTGCATTGTGCAATACAATATCCCATAGATAGAAATCTGAGTGACTCTTATATGGCAATACTGTGTTTTTATTATGGCTATTAAATAAATTAAAACTTAGACTTGAAATCTGAGAGTTATTATACAAAAATAGCTAACTTACTAATAACTTTCTCTAGCAGCCTGATTCAGCTGTACCACAATGAGAACAGAAACAGGAAATCTTTCTTACCTCATGCAAAAATCATTTGTCCTCTCAGGGTTTTATTTCAACCCCGTGCTTACGCTGAACACCCACTAAGATACTTGATTCAGTCACAGTATAAAGCAGTGCGAAAGAACGAGTGTTAATGGGCTGCATGGAGTGCCTATTGATTGTTTGTTTGGTCATTTTCAGATTGCAGAATGGATCCATGTTTTACTTTCTAAAAAAAACACAACAATTTTTTTTTTAAATAGCTATTTATTTTGTCATATTCTATTTAATTTTATTGTATATCATTCCACTTATTACAGCTATTTTGTTTTATATTTGCTACTTAATTTGATTTGCTGTTACAAAATAAAATTCCCAACTTTTGGGATAAATAAAGTATGTCTTGTCTTAATTATTTGTCAAACTCCTTTCATTTTTGCTGTGTAAGCTGGAATGTAATAAAACAGCAGCCACACCCACCTGTTATTCCTGTAAAAACAAATAACTTCTATATTTGAACAGCATTAGCCTCTCATTACCTCATTTTGAAATTTCCACTTTAGATACCCAAATATACAAACTCCAAATG
>VUQJ01007066.1:14932-31175 GCA_015108635.1 Andinoacara biseriatus | reverse complement strand
AAAAAAACTTTATTACCATACTTTCTGTGCGTGCTTGTCACTGCAATTTCTAACATGCTATATTTTCACTGTAACTATTGTTCATAGATGCTTTGTTTGTTTTTTTAATGGAAAGCCAGTAGTTCAGCTTGCGAAGTACAATCCAGACATTTCAGGCACCATGTGCTTCAAATGAAAAGCTCTCTTAAAACCATTATTTAGTAACGGAAGTTTTAAGCCAATGAGAGAAGATTGCCATACTCTTCCGCCAATGGAAAGTGTGGATACTCCGGCTTTCCTAGTAAGCCACAACTGCATTGGATAAAACTAGGAAGGAGGCTTCAGGGGTATAAGTGGATTTGAGAGCTTGGAAGGAAAACAAGGACGCTAGGTAACGATATATCGCTGTGGAAGGTATGGAAGCTTCTTTTTAAAAGTTTAGAGAGTATATTTAACCTGCCTGCATTAATTAAAATGCTATATATAGTATATAAAGCTCAATACATACCAGGCTGTCAGTTAGCCACAGACATCTGTTGGTGGTGGCAAATAAACCAACCAACCACACCAACTAATAACTAAACCAACTAACTTGTATTAGGACCACAGTCGTTTGCGCCGTAACTGCTTAAGCTAATGTCGCTCAGTGAAGAACGCTTTAGAGTAAGAGGAAAGAGCGCGACAACTACACAGCTGACTGTCATGATCTGATGTTATTTTAAGCTAGCAAATGTTAACATTAGGATTAGCCTAGCTGGTTAGCTTTAGCCTGTTCCCACCGGAGGTGTAGCGACAGTGTGGAGTCAACATGGCCAGAAAATGAGCAAAGCTCCCATTTGGTTGCCTTGCCTGTTGAGACTGAACAGCTGCCATGGTCAGGCTAATAGAGACGGGCGTGGTTAAAGATAGGAGCCTAAAGCCTTTGCTAGGAATAAAGTCAGTGTTAGTTTCTCTGCCATACATCACGATGCCATACACCTCAAGCTCTAGAGGGACTAACTAACCTCCCCGAGAGCTCCCACAGCGCTTTGTGGAGGCAAAAGTCAATCCCAAATTAAATGCTGTCGCCACATTAATGCGAGAACAGCAGGAATCAAAGTGTTAGGGAAACTTTAGTGACTTAAACTCTAACTTGTGAACTAACTGCAAAGCGTTCGAAACAGTCGCGATCAGAGGTTTACCCCTTTTTTAAAATTGTGAATATGATGCTACTGAATTTCAAATGATCAAGAAGATTGTTCTCTCAAGTATCATACACTGGAGATATATTTAGCTTTAATTAGCCTAGTTTCTGTGTAACGCAACAAGTTGTGATGTAACATTTCAGCAGAGGATTCACCCTGCTGTCAGTTTCCGTTGGACTTTCTAATCCAAAGTAATATGCATGAAGATACCATGTTACTATGAAATACTCCACTTATATAAGAAAAAGATGAGGTCCTTAACTGTGGTTTAAGTGTGTATTTTCCAAGATAAACTGGAAAATAATGTGTTGCAGTTAATGCAAGTTTGCTATACTTTAAGGTGAAACTGGTAGGAGGGATTTCTGTTTGTGTGATCCATCTCAGTTGAGGAGAATATACATTTAGATGTGTATTGCCATGTGACTGAAGGTTTGTGTCAGCCGACATGGGGTAAATGGGATTACTAAAAGCTCTATGCATGTTTGGATTAGCTTTCTTATTCTGGCTCTCCAAAGTATGTAGACTTTAACTCATTACAGTGTTAGTACAATGTTAAAGATGCAGATTCTTAAATAAAATTGAATGTGTGTTTCTTGCATGAAGGTTTTAACACAAATATTTTGTTTTTGAGGTGTGGTTTTGGTGAGGGTATGGAGCACCCTGTACAAAGAGGGGAGACGATGCCCATCGGACTGCATGATAGGTAATGCAGACTGCTTCATCTTGCATTGTTTTGTTAGCCACTATTAATACATCTGTGATTTCACTTTAACTAAATAATTTTTCAATTTTTAGCTCACAGAGTTTACAAAAAATAAAATTAGGGTGTGTTTAACATATGACTTCAGAAATGTTTTCTTATCTTTCAAGAATATCAAATGCAACCAAGCAAAATTTTAAAAAAGCAGCTTCCAACAGAGGATTGGTAGGCCATTGTTAAACAGTAGGTAACTTTTGGTATAAGTTCTGGCTGGGAAATGGCTTCGAGCTAAAATCAGTTCTTAATTAAGCAGTTCCTGATTACATTTTTAAGGATGAACACATGGACCAGGACTGAGAACTACTACTAAAACCCCAGAGCATTAGCCAATGAATTTAAATACATTAGTGTTTCTGCTACAGTACTTCACCTGTTATATTGCCCCAAGCCTGAATAGCCAGTGTATAATACTGGGTAATGTATCACTGTCAGCATTCATTCTGATCTTTAAACAAGCAGCATTTTAACAGAGCTTGAAAAATGGTTTTTAATGGGATTTTTAACCAGACTTGGTGGTAATGGCAACCAAGGCATTTTTTATTTATTTATTGTTTTTCAAATGAGCGGACCCCCCCGTGTCTGTCACTTAGAGTCAAATTACTCAACTTGATATAACATGACCTAATGTGGGAGCAGCACTGTGTGGCCTCGGTTTTCAGTTCCTGACAGAACTCAAAGTTAGAGAATACTGACAACCCACACATGCAGGGACTGCAGAATTAGTCATTTTAATTTCTTTCCTCATTCTACCCTCTTTGACTGTTGATTGGATTAAGACACAATGCCTGTTGACCTGATTGAGAAACCATTAATGTGGGTTGTGTAAAAAGGCTTAGCTTTACGTAGATTTACATCTGGCTGTCTTTTTCCTGTTCAGCTTATAACTTCTACTATAAAAATGACAGAGAGAAAAAAAGAAGTCAAAACATCATATCAAAACATTGGTATTTGTGTTGCGCTTTCACTGTGTGTTTCAGAAGGGTTGCAGCCCTTTGATGTGGTACTCATAAAACTGAGACGTGCAGGTTTCAGCTGCGATCACTGACAGGAGACAGAAATTAGTCAGAGAAGAAGAAGGTCCTTTCAGCTGCTCTCTTATGTCCCAAGGGGTCACCACAACAGATGGAGCCATATGTTTGATTTGGCACACATTTTATGCTGGATGCTCTGCCTGATACAACCCTCCCATTTTTATCCGGGCTTTGGACCGGCACTAGGAGTACACTTGCTTGTGACCACCTGAGGCTGGGTTTGTGTCTCTTTGCGCAATTGGACAGGAAACCTTCCACATAAAAGGTGAACGTGTTAACTACTATACCACATATGTGAACCAGAGTGCTTACACTGTGAATAAAGGTAACCCATCCAAGTACCTTTTTTTTTCAGAGAAATGTTAACTTCCCAAGTAATGCCCACTACAAAAAGTGGATAAGTTTAACTGAGTTAACTGAGTCATGGTAATTTCAGCTGCATCTTTAACCAGCTCCAGAGCTCGTTTGCCTGGTCCACTGGGCAACCACTTTTGCTAGAAAGTAGTTTGGTGTGCAAATAGTGAGAGTGCCTCTAGTCTGTTTCATAGAGCATCTAAACCTTTTGGCTTTCCTAAACATCAATAGGAGATATTCCCGGGCCTGTAGCAAGCGGTTTCAAATCTATTTTATTGTTCTATGGGCCTTCGTATAGCAACACAATTCTAAACAAGAAAGCACCGAAACTTCGAAGACTACTTGTTGAACTTTTATAAGATTTGTAAGCGCGCTTTTATTTTATCTTTAATTGCTCTCAAGACTATTTAACACTGGCAGGGCCACACTTGAAAGAATGAGGGTGAAGTGGGCTTACATGCCATAAGATTACATCTAAGCAACACAAAATTTCAATGGAACACATAATTATCATTCTAATCAGATATACTCTGCTTTAATGATGGGGTGGTGATGTTGATAAGCCTATTAACGTACACAGCCATCATTATTTCTCAGCCTTCCTTCTTGGCTTTGGCTGCAGCCATGGTGTTATGTTTAGCTGGAATTAGAGTCATTTAATTCCTCATATTTATTTAAGGTCATGAGTTTTTTTTTTTTCTTTTCAATTCTGCCAATTCAGCCAGCCAGTTTTTCAACCATGACTTCTTTGGTGAAACGGAGTTAAATTTGAGTAGGTTTAACTCCCTTTGTACAGCCATGGTCTCTAAAAGGGGCTCCTGTGCTCGAAAACAGAACTGAGACTGTGTGGAGGTGGATGAGACACCACCAACTGGATGGGCAGTTGGAGAACACAGTTATGAGTGTAAAATTTAGGCGGAGTGCTGACTGTCTCTCCGCAGCGTAAGCTATCAGTAACAGGAGAAAAACCTGCTCGCTAGTTTAACTACATTAAATAAACATAAAAACCCCCATGGCATCAGTTCTCCCATGGTAATTGCTTTTGTATAATAATCACATTTTATTTAGTGCATATGTCTTGCTGTTCGCAATCCATTCATGTAAAATAAAATCTTTACACTTGTGTGGAATTGCTAAAGTACTGCCATTTGAAATGGACCGCTTTATGGGGGTTGGGGGGAGGTTGCAGTTATTGGAGGAGAGTAGAACTGTGAATAATGAGTGTAGCACTGAGCCTACAGGCTTTGACTGAAACGGCGCGATGACTGCTGCCCTTGGAGTAGACGCAAGGTTATTCTGCGACTTATAGTGGAAGCTGGGAGGGAGAAGGTGTGATGATGGGAGTTATAATGCTGATGGCACTGCAGGTTGAAGAAGAGGGGAGGAAAAGGGTCGTGACCATTACGCATTTCAGAATGCAAGAGGAGAAAACTATTTAAAGGTGGTATTGTTTGGATAGGGCTGGTTTTGTATGTCATATGTGCCAATATCCACTACAGATGGGGCTTTGCACACACATGCAGTGTAGCTGAAATTTGACACAAGAACAGATTAACTGGACAAATATGCAGCTCTTCTGAGAGGGACTTTGTCACATCATCTGCCACCACAAAGAATTTGTGCTTGAACATTTCATGTGAAGCCATTCCTGTAAGAGACAGACAGTGCAGCAGTTTGATGTTGAGATGAGGTTAGGTTAAAAATAATAGAAAAAAAATGGATTTACTTTGAGTGTATCCTTTTAAAAACAAACAAACAAACAAAATAATAACGGTAAGCTATCAACATACATGACAAAACTTAAGGGTTATATCTCGTTTGAAGAATAGCCAGTAAATACAGAATTTCCTTAATAGGTTATGCACATGAGGGAGTAAGTTTAGGCTTAGAATAATTCCAAAACAGTGGTATGGTAATGATGGCAGGAAGATTAAAAACCCATCTTTGCTTCAAATAGTGATTTACACTTTGTTAGGAAAAACTTCTGATTTTTGTCCATAGAGCCTTAACTGTTGTTACCAAATAGATACTGAATAAATAAGAGGCTGATGATGACAGCTTCATGGACTGCAGGTTCCTGCTGGTGTGATTATTTCCTGTTGAGGAAAAGATAAATGTTCCATGTTTTTCACAGCTGAGCTCGCTCAGGGTGTTAAATGTCAAATTTCTGTAATCTAACCTAATTATTTTTATTTATTTTGTAATGTGCAGGTATGTAGGGCTTACAAAAGGCATTTTTATGTTGAAATAAATGTACCTGTTCAAGTAGTTCTGCCTCTAGTTATATTGTTTGGCAACTGGTGGATGTAATGCACACAGATATTTGAATGGTTCAAACCCCTGTGTGGGAGTGTTTTTTTTTTTTTTTTCAAAAAATGATCATATTTATGATTTTTGGTCAGTTTTATCTGCCCCAGTTGTTGCCTACATAAACAAAGGATTGAGTTGAAGACTTTCACGCCTGCTCAATATGTACAATTTGTGCACAGCCTTTGGTTGGAGCTGCCTGGGCATAGCACAAGCCGCAGCTGCATTTATGAGCCAATCTATTTTTCTAAGGATATTTCTAGTTGTACTCTAACTACTCTGCACTGCTTCTGTAACAGCCCCTCCACCCCCACCCAAGAAAGCGCCACAGACAAATGATTTACCTACGCAGCACAAGAGTTCAAAACCTGCAGAAAGCAGTCATGTCAGTTTGCTGTAGAAACCAATGTGTCATACCCATGTCAAAGCACAGCCATGACTACAGTTACAATCACAGTGACAACTCAGTCTTCCAGTGACCACAGTCTGACTTGTACAACCTTGGCTGCAGTTGGGAAGTAAGCTTGGTATTAGCACCTCTAGTTAATTGCAGTGGTATAAAATTATGCCACCGCTGAAAACCTGGCTGTCCATTATTCAGTAGTTTCACGTAAATCTCAGCTATTGATCTGTCTGTTCATCTGATCTATTATTCACATGGATTATAAAAGCTGTTGTGCACTATGTTAAAAGTACTGTGACGTAAAGCAGAACTTGCTGGGACTGTTTACAGTCTGACTTGTAAATATTTGGACAGTGATCCTGTATCCATAATAATGTAATTGGACAAAATAACAAACTAATTATAATTACACTGGTCAAAAAAATTAAAGGAACGCTTTAAAAATGCATCAGATCTCAATGAAGGGAAAAAAGAAATCATGCTGGATAGCTTTATTGATGTGGACCATCACTGTCCCACCGCCAAACCGGTCATGCTGAACAATGTTACAGGCGGCATAACGTTCTCCACGGCTTCTTCAGGCCCTTTCACATCTGTCACATGTGCTCAGGGTGAACCTGCTCTTATCTGTGAAAAGGACAGGGCACCAGTGGTGGACCTGCCAATTCTGGTATTCTTTGGCAAATGCCAGTCGGGCTCCATGGTGCCACGCAGTGAGCACAGGGCCCACTTGAGTATGTTGGGCTCTCAGGTCACGCTGATGAAGTCTGTTTCTGAATGTTTAGTGAGAGAGATTCACAACAGTGGCCTGCTGGAGGTCATTTTGTAGCTCTGGTAGTGCTCACCCTGGTAATGGTCCTGCTGATGGATTAAGGACTTGAAACTGTGCTGGGAGACACAGCAAACCTTCCGGCAATGTGACATCCTGGAGGAACTGGAGTACCTGTGCAACCTCTGTAGGGTCCAGGTATCGCCTTATGCTGCCAGTAATGACACTGACCCTAGCCAAATGCAAAACTAGCGAAAACAAAAAGGAGGTGAAAACATGCCAGTGGCCTCCACCTGTAAAACCATTTCTGTTGTGGGGGTTATCTCATTGTTGCCCCTCCAGGGCATTGGTTTTTAATTTTATTAACACCAAAGCAGGTGCAACTAATTAACAACCCCCTCTGCTACCTAACTGACCAGATCAATATCCCAGAAGTTTAATTGACTTGATGCTATACTCTGATTAAAAAGTTTTCCTTTAATTTTTGTTTAGCAGTGTATATAGATTTGGACTCACTTTGATAGTTGGATACAAATCCTTTGCAGTTAATGAATGTCTGAAGTCTAGAGTCAATGCACTTTTCAGAATGAAAAGTTTCTTACCTTGGAATGCATTGCGCTGCCTTTATCGCAGCCACTATCATTACCTGCTTGTTTGCAGGTCTTTCTGGCTTTATTTTTTTTCTTCAATAAGGGAGAAGCGGGCTTAGTTGGCTTGAGGTTAGGTGACTGCCTCGGTCATTTAAGTGTAAGCTTTTGCCTTAACAAGCTCTTGGGTTGCCTCCATGGTATGCTTTAGGTCATTATCCATCTGCACTGTGAAGCGCCTTTTAATCAGTTTTACCTGGGGGATATGGGGGCAATTTAAGAGTAAGAAAACATCAAATTACAGTTGACCTGTCTCCAAATTCCCAAATGCTTAGGTTTGGTTAAGTGACATGGCTAAATTGAGGTGGTGTAATTAAAATTAATGATAAATTTGTAACTGTCCAAATACTTACAAAGGTAAATGTAATGGTAAATGGAAAATATATGTAGTGGCCCATGTCTAGATGTTAGAAAATATTTTGGCACTTTAATCAGTGTTATAGCTGTTAAGACTTGATACTTTTTTTTAAACAAAATTGACGTGTGTGTGTGTGTGTGTATATAATATATAAATTTTTATCTCACATTCTTGTATTTGCACAGCAAGCCAAGAGCTGTAATCACAACTCATCTAACAAGGTGGCACTGTTGCTTAGCTACTGGGTTATTCACAGACTCTGAAAGGGTGATGGGAAGGCAGGGCTTCTTCCCCCTCCTACCACGAGACAACTGTGAATGCAGCAGGGCAAGTAGTCGTGGTGGATGCAATCTATTGGTTTCTCAGTGCTGCTGCTAAAGTCACAGCCCTGACTGTAGCCCGCACTGCCTTTACCAGTGTATTTCTGTAGCTGCTGCTGCTGCTGCTGCTGCTCTCCCTCCCCCTTAAATGGTGTGGGCAGAGTGGGATGGAAGACTGCATTGGAAACCTTTTCATGGAAATGGTCTTTGCTGTTGGTATTGCTGTAGCACCATTCTGGTGACAACAACATGCCGTTGAAATGGAAAAGCGGTTCTCCTGTCAGCTGGAAATTCCCAGTGCCAGTTCTTAAGACATCCAGGTCCTCACCCCTTTCGCCTGCTTACATGTGAGTAAGAGCTGAATAGCATTCAAGATATACAATTGCAGCAGTGCATTTGGAGATGCACTTATTTGCTTTTCAGTTTCTGACATTTTTTTTGTTTAATGAGTGTGACACCATTGTTTTTGTTGCAGCCCTAATTATGTGATTGAGCCTTGTAATGTGTCAAGAGATTTCCCTTGTCCAGCATCAATTTTATGGTTTGCTGGGAGAGTGCCTTGCTCTCGGGCAAAAGGACTCATTTTGCCGCTAGTCTGGACATGGCATGCTCCACATCCCCGACTCTTGCCCTCTCCCTGTGGCTATGTTTATTTGGGAATGGGGACTCAGCAGCTTGGGAGGAGTCTGCCTTTGTCAGGATGTCTGGCGTGCCCTGGTTTAGAAGCTATTGTCATCTGCTACTGTTCAGGAAGGGGGAAGGGTAGAACTGGAGTGGTTCACACAGTCCCTACCATCATCTCTCTTTACCTCTTTTCCAGAGCTCTCCTTTAATGTGCAAGTGTCTTGTTTGACTTTCGACTGTTAACATGGCTTTGGTTCACAGATGGTGAGGAAAAATTGTGGAAGTGACAGTTTTTAAGACAACCTTGGCTATCTGAAAGCCTAAAGGGAATTTCGTAGGCTAACTGGGCTTACTTAGAGGGATTTCTGCAAAATTGGATTTATGCAGTTCCCAGTAATCGTGTATCTTTATAAGCTTAGGAGATTATTTTTGATAGTTTTACTCAAATGTTTATTTTTGAATTGGTGTATCGCAGCAAGAGAAAGCTACGTTTTTACTTCTGTTATGGCATGCCTCTCTTTAAATGTCCTCAGTACAAGTGTTCATACACAAAATATGGCCAAAACTGCAAATGTACAGAACATATTTTTTACTGTATAGCATAAAAATAAACTGGATAGTATATCCCGAATTCCTGAGAAAAATAGTGACTAAATTGTGCCATTTTGTATGTATAAAATGAAAGCTCCCTAATGACACTATTGACTTGGTAATTATGGATTTAATCTTGGTTTCATCAGAGTAGTTTAGATGGAACGTCCTGCCCGGCAGTCACAGTTATTGACCACTGAGCATCTCCACTGGAGCAGCTGGGTGTTAAAGGCCTTGTTCAAGGGCATGTCAGTGGTCGGTGCAATCAAGAGGCAAATGCACTTCCTCATTTCCTGACGGTCTGTAGATCAAACTACCGACTTTCTAGTTAATTTAATTTCTGAAACTGTGTCATAGGATCCATAAAAGCACTTATTGTAAACTGGTTAATTCTAAATAAATAGTTAGTTAATTGAGTGGAAAAAGTGATTAATAGTGAACGGTGAATTTGAAAAATTTCAGTCTGTAAATATGCTCAATTTGTGTGCGATTGTTTGAAAAAGCAAAACCTGCTGCGTCAGTGCGTTAAAAGTGACTTTTCTGTATTCTGGTCGAATGCTGATATCTTCTTTTGCCGTAGCATTAATCAAGACCTTGTCAGAGATCATAAGAATTAAGGATATAGTATTCACAATATTTTCACCACTTGACATTGTGCAAATTCAAAAGGGGGATCTTAACACCAGCTTCTCAACATGTCGTTTGGAGGAAGAGCACATGAAATGTAGTTAAGTGGCAGCGCACATCGTTGTGTCTTCATAGGAGATAATGTGGACATGCTGACAAGTAAAGCTTATTCATGCCTCGAGAATCCACCTTACTCTGCCAAGTGTGGCCCTGCCCCACCACAACACTTTCTATTTTGAAAAAGTGTAAATAGTAAGCTGTGTTTTTAGGCGGGCTGATATTGGGCCCCCAATTATAGGTTACTCTGTGGGCAGGGAGAAGTCACTCTTTATAGGCCCTCCCTCTGTTTGGCTTTAGAGACATTTATAATTACTGCTGGTAAAGCTATCTCTGTATATGTATCCTGTAAGTGACAGAATGAGGGTGGAGTTTTTAGAGTATACAGTGTTCATCATGTATAAAGAAATAAGATTTGTTTGCAGAACGTGCTTGCCTCTTTTGAAACCACCCTAATCTATATATGGAATCGTGAACTGCCTGTGGTGCAGATTTCATGCCAGAAAGAAATGGTTAAGGTTCATTGCCAGTATGGCTCGTGGACTAATCTTCAGCTCAGTAAAAAAAAGCACTTGGTTTATCTTTCATTCCACAAAAAGTCCTTGAAATGAATGTCATCCCTCATCTTATGGTGATTCAGTACTAAGCACTTAATATATGTGACTGCTGTCTTTTGTAATCTCCTCTCAGAGGCATCAGGATGAGCCAGCAGCCTTAACTGCACCAACACCTGTTTGATTCCTGTCAGGGACCTTTAAACACGTCATTACCCCTTTTTCTCCTTCCCCATATTCCCGTCCCTTTTTGTCAGCATAACGTAATTAAGGCAAAATGCTGGAAACTCTGAAAAACAAATTGTGTCTTAATATTTACCGTCTGTATTTAGTTTTTCTATATTAGAGTCTGAAAGTGATTTACGCAGCTTTTTTTCTGTGAAAGAAGTGGACCATTTTTAAAAATCCAGCATCCACTGAATGTGCTGTCTGCTCGTTAAAAGGCTTTCTATAGACAAGACGATTTTTCTTAGACATCTTGTTTTAAGAAATATTGAATTTTTTTTTATTATAGTGAGACTGTAGCAGTGTAAGTGGCGTGACTGCATTAGTTTCCATACAGATTGAACTGCTTTACATAAAATGAAAGCTCTGAAAATCTGTTTAACAGATTTTTTTTTTTTCTTCAAATCAAGATGCTTCACATGTCTTGCATGGCTGTAAAAGCCTTCTGCTGCTGCTGAAATCCCCTGTGCTACTGCTATGAAATGAATTTTGTAGTCTCTGAGGTAAATAGCCCTTTAGTTATAGTATTTTCTATGGAATCTTCTTCATGACCAACCTTGAGTATTTTTTTATGTCCTTTTTTTTTTTTTTATCAAAAACTCAGCTATTCAAGTATTCTAAAAATAGACATTATTGATTTGACAGCTGACAAACTGGATAAGAGCTAGTTTTTGGGCTGCAGGATTCTTCATTTGCTTTGACTTTGAATTTCAACTTCCTCGGATTACAGGCATTTTTTTTTTATGGTTAAAAATACATTAAACAGTGGCGGTATTCTCAAGGGTTTCACCAGATATATCACGCCATGATTTATGTGTTAATTGGACTCAGTCAGGTCTGACTGAGTTCAACTTCTGTGACAGCAGAAAAGTTGAAACTGGCGTCTCTAGCTAATGCACTGTATGATTTCTTCAAAAGTAGGAGATTCGCACATCAATGAGAATCCATTAATGTGCTGGCTTAGCCTCTAGGGGCCAGGCCAGTATTTTGTGGATTGAGGTGTAGATGGAACATATCTGGGCCAAGACGTCCTGTTTCATCTGCTGGTCATTGTTTTCGAATACAGATTTATTTTATTTCTCTACCAGCAGGTCACAGTTTGGTGATTCTTGATATCATTCAGCTGCTGCTTCATTGAGTTTCTTGTCCTGCAGTTTGAAGGACTCGATTTCCACAATTCTGGACTGCTGCTGGTGACAGCACTTCTTGTTCTGCTCCAGGCTGGAGAGCCATTTTACCCAAAACCTGAGGCAGAAGTCGTTTTTTTTTTTTTCTTTTTCCTCTCCACCATCTACTACTACTTGAAGCTCAGTGAGGCAGCAGAGCACAACAAGAAGTTCCTTAGCCAGCCGCTGTCCAAGGTGGAGTTGGAGTCTGAACCACAACACAGGACTTGCTCAGGAGGCAGCTAGTTATTGCTCTGTTGTTTATTTGTCACAAAGTGGGCCAAGTTATTTTTGCAGAAGAGCACAGTTAATATTTTATGAGTTAATAATTCTTTAAAACAAAAACAAAACTGGTGCTCCTCCCATCATGTGCAGCAATGTGACTGCACAGCCCCTGCTACCACTACAAATAGAACCTAGTTACAGGAAACATCGGAGAATACCTTACTTAATTGTTTGCTCGAAAACCTCATATTATCGAACGCCTCCTTCATGGGATCAGAGCTGCTTTAACACAAGGCCAGTATCGTGTCGTGGTTCATCTGTGTGCATCTATCTGCACAGACAAAGAAGCTTAACATCTGCTGTGCTGGTGGATAAATCAAGAACTTTAGAAAATTGTCTTAGAGCTTTTAATTTACCTTCCCTTTGGAGTGAACATTAAGTTCCCGCTGACTTGTGGCCATTTTGTACAAAAAGAAACAGCCACCCAGGGATCATTTATTTTCATTTAAAGGCCAGAGGGGAGGCACAGGCAGTCTGGCTGGCAGAGCATCAACTGAGTTCAGTCAGGTGAAACTGTCATATCTGTGCTCATCTCATGCACGCACACATACACACACCTATGCCTACTCAAAGATAAGCTGAAGTTCGATTCAGTTTCACCAAAGAGTTCACCTTTAAGTATATATCTAATCTGGCAAGAATAAAAAAGATGCATTGCAGTAACCAAATTGAACTCCCTTATTAGGCGGATAACATCAGATTCATCATGGTACTATCTGTCAGAACAGTGCAGAGAGAGGAGAGACTCTTTTATGATCCCAAAAATAAAACTGTTGTGACTTGTAAAATGAAGAACAGTACAGCTTGCCTTAAAGACTGGTGAGGGCAGCTAGAAAAATTGGAACAGCTGCAGAGCCCTGAGAGAACATTTGGACAAAAACGTTTGTTATTAAGTGTTATTTCAGGTTTAAAGACTGGATTGGACAACAAATCTGTAATCTATTACTGTTTGTCTTTGTTTCCTTGTTTTTCCATAGAAGTGAAAGTTTTCTGCATTCACTCCCGGCAAAGCTCCTTCTCAAGTACTTTTTTGTTCTGCTTAGATAGTTTCACAGTGAAAGGATGTAATTGGCCTAATGGAACAGAGGCCATACCATATCAGGACAGTCAGGGGAATTAAAAATAGAAATAAACATTGCTGACCTCTACAATTGTGGCAGGATCTGCAATTAATCATGCATCCCTTTCTAGATATTGACAGATTAAAGCTCTTTGTATGCAAAGCTGTGCCTCTACTCAGTTACTGCTCCATCCAGGACGAGTTGGTGCCCTGGGTAGAGGGCTGTAGTTGTTGTTCTGGCTTACATACAGTGGGCCTTGCTGGGTCATGTTCCTTCTAACAGCGTCCTTTGGGTTGATTTAACATTTGTTACACACTGACAGATTGCTCCACCTACAAGCAAACATGCTGTGTGAAGCTTTTTTGACTTACCCACTTGGAGTGTAGGCTGAAACTTTGTTTTTCTGAAACTTAGCTTAAGATCCAAGTCCTGCTTATGCAACCTTGACCTCAAAGTGCTCTTTGATTATAAAGTTTAATTGCAGGCTCATTATAGCATACACAGACTAAGATTATTAGCTGTGATTGTGGCAATTATCTGGAGATGATGAATAATTTTTCCTAGACAGACCTGCAAACATCTCCTTAAATTATCAGTGGACCCAATGTTTAATATTTTCTTTTGCAGTTATTAGTTTTTCTGTTTTAATTAAAACCAACAGGTTAATTACGTACCATTTTAAATAAGAAGCCCATTTGTGTTTGCCAGCATTTAAAAGAATAACTGTTGAGTCTGTGGCCAGCACATTGTGAGTATTGATTCAGAAAGCAGTTTTAATTGGGGAACAGAGTAAACGCAATTTGTCAGACACATAAAGATAGAGATATTTTAAAAGATCTGATAAGTGATGGATCTCTTCCTTTTTAAGTTAACTCCTGACCAAAAAAAGGGGGGCGGGTCCGCTCAATGGGCTTTGCTTCATTATTAAAATGTGTCTTTTTACTATGAACTTATTTACATTTTCTTATTGCAGTCTATCCAGCAGACCTGCTGTCACATTTTAGATCCACCAAGGTCTGTTTGATGGAAAAGAGATGCTATGAGAGGAGAATGTTAAAGATTGTACCACCTTTTCTTTGCTCCACTGTTTCTGTGTGTGTGCGTGCGTGCGTGCGTGCGTGTGCTTCACCTAGCTTTTTGAAATGTTGAGAAATTTAATTTTTTATTTGTGGAGTTTTCAGATTAGTGGAAGAAGAAAGTAAGTTGTTGCTGAGGGGAAGACGGAAAATGTGTAGCAGCTAAATTGAAGGATGTTTGTGTATGATTATTACAATCATATGACTAGGCTGATGCTGTATAGGTTTGCTTTCCTAATAAGCCAGCTAACTGTTTTTCTTCAAGTGGCATTCACATATAACATCTACACTTTTGAATTATAGTTTGTTTATTTTGGTCCAGATACGAGCTTGTAAAATTGCAGCTCTTTTCTGTCGTTTGGTTTCTTTTTGCAGAGACAACTCCAAGTGAACTCAGAGTGAACAAATCACATCAGTACAAACCACTTGTGAGAGTTCTGTCTGTTTATTTGCCAGATGTGTTTGGGATGGGAGCAAGAAAAATAAATATGGGAAGAAAGTGTTGTGTTCTGGACTGGCAAATAACTTGGAGAATTTACATTAATTTTACAGCTAGTTGATACAGTTTGTGTATTCTATGCATCTATGGTACTCTGCCACAACCCAGGATGCAAAGCATACCTGGCAACGGGTAGGTGTTTAGCTCACACTTGCAGTGTACACCTGGCAGCTGAGTCAGTGAAAATGTGTTATGTGTTGATTGATCATAGTACTGGAAAGATGTACAATACTTGAACACTACTATGCCATAGGATGTGTGTGTGTTTTTTTTTCTTTCATAAATAGAAGCTGCTCAGCACATAGCATTATTGCATAGCTATTCTCTGTGATTGAGAGTGACTCCTCACTATAGGTGTGCGCTTACTAAGACAAATGGATTTCCCTCCTGACTCCACTCACTTAACTTCAGAAGTGCTCATCCAGTCGTCCCTGTTTGTTACTATCCGTGCACCTTGTCACCTCGTCCTGTGCCGTTCTATTTTCATGAGTGCTTTGGATTCAGCTGCTAGAGCGTGTATTCTGAGGGCATCAGTCAGACTGTAGGAGTCTTGTGATCTTTTTGTTGAGTGTACACATAAACATACACATGCGTGCGCGCACAAACTCTCAAAACACAGTGGATTCAGAAAGCATGTGTGGGCGCCTTCACTTTTTCGCATTTTATCTTGTAGATTTAATCTTGAATGGATGTATTTGTCACCCCCCCCCCATCAGTCACACAATAATATGTAATGGTAAACTGAAAATACTGTCGGATTTTTTTTCCAAATCTGTTAAAAATGGAAAAACTGAAGTCTCATATTTTCATATTTCATATTTAGTACGTTTGGAAGTCCCCTTGGCAGCATTTAAAGCTTTGGGCTCTTGAGTAAGTCTCTACAAGCTTTGCAAACATGAACAATTTATCCCCTTCTTCCTTATAGATCCTCTCAAGCTCTGTGAGATTGGATGGGCAGCATCTCTCAACTGCCATCGTCAAGTCTTTCCACAGATGATGCATGAGCAGTGTTTGCCATGGATGGCCTGTGGGGGGAAGGGGGAGGATGTCTTGTCAATGTCAGCTTCTCTCTTTCTCACTCTTAATAGTAATTATTTTCCTTTGCCTTCAAATAAGGGAGCTTTATTGTTTAATTATATTACAGATGGATCAAAGCTTCTCCTCCTATACTTGTCAGGACAGGCAGCTGTACTGCTATTAGCAGCAGAGCTTCTAGCATTCTCACCAGAATCAGCATATCTGTGCACTTTGGAGCAGAGTTTCTGTATCTGTATCACACGTTTCACCAGCTGCCTGGTCCTGCCACTGAGAAGCCCCCCCCCCCCCCCCCCCCCCCCCCCCCCCCCCCCCCCCGCGCTGGGGGGGG
>VUQJ01007060.1:31695-51022 GCA_015108635.1 Andinoacara biseriatus | reverse complement strand
CCATTTTTTTTTTTTATTTAAAAAAAAAAAAAAAAATCAGATACTCGATGAAATCTTAGTGTGAAAAAGGCCTCAGCTCGTTACTTCACGCTTTAAGTTGATCATTAAATTTTTAAGTAGCACAAAAACGACTGCAGGTCATTGGCTCAGCTCAGCATCGCTGCAGCACTCACAGGTCATCATCAGGCTGCTCCGCGTGCAGCTTCTCAGGACCGCGGCGTTCCAACGGGAACGTTGCTGAAGCTGAACAGGGAATCCTCCTGAATGACACTGGAGACGCCTGCACATGAGGAGAAAAGGATCAGGTCCTGTCTGTGAAATCACATTTGATGGTTAACTTTTAGATACGGAATCAAATTCCTGCTTTTGTCTGTTTTGTGTTTACAGATTCATTCACCTCGTCCGTGTTTTAAGATCCAACTGTCTTTGCCGTGTCTGTGGCTTCACCTCAAATAACATTTAAAAGCTTATAATTACCTTCTCCTTCTTTCCCACTGAAAAATCTACAAGATGTTGCACAATTTACATTTTTAAAAAAAGGCATTTTTTTTTCTTTTCTTTTTTAAATCCAGCAGGTGGCTGAGCAGTGAAGCCACGTTCTGCAGTTTGAGGAACCAGGAGGGAACACTTGTGGAACAGTTTTTTCTTTCTTTGTCCAAATCTCAGCGCTGCAGACTGAGATCTTATTGGAAAGATACTTTGATGCACTAAAGCTGTTTTTTTTTTTTTAAACAATGAATGGAATAATCCTGTGAAGTGAAATTCAACAAAAAGCTAAAACGGTTCAAAGAAAACTACCAACTCGAGCTTTTTGCAGCCGAGTAGAAGCTCTGAAAAAAGCTCCATGTTGATGATGAATAAAATGAGCCTGGAAACTAATGAGAAATATCTGAAGTTCTACAAGCTCTTCAAAAATAGGATGTGTGGGTGTGGGTGTGCGCCCACGTGCAACATACAAAAAGTATAGTTCAGTTTTTCATGATTAAAAACATTGGGATTCATTTCTACAGGTGTTCAGTTTGTTTGCTATAAATCAGATTCACGCGTCAAAAACGTGGCAGATTGACTAGGACAATATTTTTAAGTGCCTAAATTGAGCAAAAAAACCCCCCAAAAAACAGAATAAATATTTCAGTTTTCTGCAACCCTGAAAGAATATTTTTGAAACTTTCTCTTGGTAGCCCGTCGATGTTATTTGTATTTGTTTTTGGAGGTCAAAGGTTAACTTCAAAACATGTTTAGGGTTTTTAAAAACCTTATCACAAAATGCTCTCACTTCCTGTGATGACATCATGGAAATAGGATGTGCTGTCTGCCACAGAGAGATGCAGCATCACCAGGAGGACAGCAAACCTTTGTGTTTTAGTCAAAACTTCATTTCTTGGAAATATTTGTGTAGATATGGTTATGTGGTAATATGGAATTGGTTTTATAAAAGGCTGCAAAGTAAAAACATTAAAGCAAATCCTGCAGTGAAACTCACAACAGCAACGTGTATGCAAAAGTATTTCATTCAGAATGATGATAATAACATTTAAATTACTGCAGAACAGTTTTTTCTGTAACCTGTTAACATTTGTATGTGTGTCGAATCAAAATTTGCAAATAAGCTAAAATTATTATTACTGGAGCAGGAACTGCAGCATCTGCGCATGAGTGAATAAAGTTTAAATGAAAGCGTGTTTATTGGGGTGATGAACGAAAAGTTCAGCAGCTGAAACACGTCTCACTGTCTGACGATTAAAGTGCGGTGACCTTCTTCTTGTTACCTGCTGCCTTTTTTCTGGGAAATCTACAGCTGCTCACAGCAGGCAGCGTGAAATACTGCATTTGTACAACTGATCAGAGCTCAGGAAGGTAACACAGAGTCAAAACACAAAGCTGAAACATTTCACACAATGTGGCCCAGAGAAGATTTTCCAGAGGCAAATGGAGAGGTACCACACCCAAAGTTAATGCAACTTAACTTAGTTAAAGCTGAATGAAAAGCCACGTGGATCCATGAGGAAACTGAAGCCTTCCTCCCTCTGCTCCTTCACACAAACAGCAACATTTGAACTCAAACGGGAAAATTCGTTTCTACACGAAATGAAGTATTAAACCTGAATAACAGCTGCACACGAGCTCAAATAATCGAAAGCATTTGGTGCAAAAACAGTTCCACATTTTCCCGGTGAATAAACTGCCTTTGGACAGCGAACAGAAACGAAATAGGGTGATTAGATTTAGTTCATATGAAATAAATTCAGCATTGAATCGGATCTCCTCATTTAAGACCTGGATTCCTCGCGCATCCCGCAGCCTGCGGCGTGTTTTCATTCCGCTCGCTCAGGAATGGGTGACCGAATCAAAAAAACAAGGAGGGAATTTAACCGTTTGTGTATCGGACTCACCAACTACGACCTCCATCAAAGTAACAGTCTAATATCCCTCAGACAGCGGACAGCGAGAAGACCTGGGGGGGTTTGAGCAAGCACACAAAATGGAGAGGGTGGGGGGTGATTTGAAGAAACAAAAGCCACGACGACTCCCCCTTTCTTAAAATCACCCTGTCGACTGAAAACGAGGCAGGACAGCGTAAAACTGGCTTTCAGGAGCAATTTCATGAAGGAAGCATCGCGTTTTTCAGGAGCTGTAAACTCACTGAAACAGGCCGAAAACGCGCTATTTAAAAAGCATGAAATAGCACCAAAATTTTTTTTAAAAAAAAGAGTCCATTTAAAAAAAATAAAGAAGAAAGCCGCAAATCCCAGGAAGGTACGCGCATGGATGGAGGCGGAACTGAGAAGCCTCTAAACTGTTATTCTAAAGTCAACTTCCTATTTATCCTCACAAGTCCTTCACTCATGTTCATTACGGCCTCGTGTGCCGTGCGAACTTTTCATTCGTTTCATTGGCTTTTTCATATCTCACTGCCGCCTTTAAATGCTGTTAATGAAGCCTATAATGACAGAAGCGGTTTGCTCTGCTCGTGGATTGAGGTTGGAAAGTAGCCACAGTAAATTTGACCAAACGCTGCTTTTCTTCTGTCCGGCCCATTACCGCCACCCAGCGGTCGCCACGGGACGCTGCAGCGTGGCCTCCCGTCAGGCCTGAGAGAGGAGGGCGAGGCCTCAAGCGCGAGGCCCGCCGCGCCGTCTCTGAACCGACGGAGAAACACAACGCCTGGCTTCGAATTTTAAAAAATATATATTTATATTTATAAATTTAAAATTTAAAACAATTTAAATAATGAGTCATTAAATCTTCTGACCTAGTCATTTTTAAACGGCTCTTTTCGGCTGTCCTGTTTCACTGTTATTCATTACTTGAAATATGAATTAATATCACATTTATATATTATTTCCACCCAATAAATATTTGTCTTTATAAAATCCGTCAGTTTAATTCGTAACAACCAAAACCACATTTTTATTACGATTTTAAAAATTAAAAATAGATAAATAAATAAATAAAAACTTTGCCGGCTTGTTAAATCCACTATTAAAGCCGCTGCAATAAACGTCCCCCTGGCGCACAGCACCGGCTGTCAGGGTTCGTTTACACTGGCCGGTCGGTCAGTGTGTTACCGGACAGCCGGCAGTTTTGACAACGGAGCCGGATTCACCGAGGCCCGCAAAGGCTAAAAAATCCGAGCCCGGCCATCGAAACGGCAAACGATTTTTCCCCGGTAACGGGCGCCCACACCGAACAGACGCGCCGGCCACCGACACGTGGATATTAATTCCCTACGATCCGCGCGTGAGCGTCGCGCGTCCAAAACCTTTCCGGGCTTTAGTGGATCCGCCAAGTACGCGCGACCGGCTCATTCGTTTCTGTGACACGCGCACTGCAGCGCGCGTCCTCGCCGTGTGCGCACAGTTTTCTAGACCTAAATGGACAGAACGGAGTCACACCTGCGCACCTCAGTGGCGTTTAACAAACAAAATCATTTCTCATAAGTATTTAATCTCTTACTCAGAGACCTCGCAGCCTCCAGTTTATTACGTTTGTGATTGCAGTTCTTATCAAATTGGATCATTCAGACGACAAGATGTCACTAACAGTTCTGCTCTCACGACTTTAGCCTACAAGTCCAGATTTGTGTCATTTACCTGTGTAACATTAAAAGTGGTTATTTTCACAATCCAGACATGGAGTGCAGTTTCATTGCTCTCCAATCAAATTATCTGCCTCTTCTAATTACGTATAACAATAACTTAAATTACAAATTCCTACAATAGCCAAACTAGCTGGTGTCCAGTGAGCAGGATGTTCCTGCAGCTCAATCCAGTCCCGACAGACCGCGAAGCCTTCAGGATAAAATCCATCCAAGTCTTCATTTCACAGGGACGCTTTTTAAACTTGACAAAGTTTTGCATTGCTGCGTTTTTGTTTTGTTTCTTTGTTTTGCTAATGAAAACTAAGTGTAAACATCCTAAAATGCTAGTAACTCCTGAGGATGAAGTTTAAAGTACCCCCCCCCATTCAAAAAATAAATAAATAAATAAATAAAATAAAAAATTCTTATACTTATCAGACTATCTTGGTGGTGGTAAAGCTCAACATGTGGACACACCTGTAGGATTTTGTGGCATCGAAGTTGGGTTAGAGCCAATCACAGTTCAGCACGAAACTTGGACAGCAATGACGCGGCGTGTTGAACTGCTCCATGAAAGTTGTGTAGATTTCGCTTTGAGACTTCGTTACAAAGGAACGTTTTTGTGGGAAAATCATCACAAAGCACAGCTGGTATTTCAGAGTCAGCGGAATCACTCGGTCTGCTTTGAATCAAACAGCAGTGTCCTCACACTACACCATACTTCCCATTTCACAGAACATGTGGTTCAACTAAATGCACTCACCTGAAGACCACGTGTCACGTCCACGCAGAACACCAGGCATCTTCTTCTGATCAGCTGTTCTTTCAAATCGTTGGGTTTTGTTCGGATTAACGTACAGACCCCCCCCCCGGTGCTTTCACTGCAGCCGGTGGTTAATGTGACGCCTCAATGTGGCGCTCCATGCAAGCAGATCTGAGACACCGCTACACACTGCGCGCGATTCGTCAATCACTTGGTAAAGTCAGCCCTGCTCTGCTGCCCTTTTTTTTATAGTCACGATTCAGAAAATAAACATGCTGAAATCAGAAAGACGAAAACCATAAACCGGCCAATAAAGCTTTCAGTGAGCTGACAGCTTGATTTTCAGTGGTCTGTACAGAGCATCAGCCCCCTACTGCCCGATACACAGAATACACGTTTCACCTCTTACAATTAAAATATTACAAACATTTAAAAAAAAAAACCACCTAAATGCTAAAATTTAACATTTAATTTAGCCCACATCTTGCCAGTTTCCTGATTTAGACTCCAGTCTAGGTCACTAATAAACCCCACAAGATTGGACTCATGTTGCACACACACACACAAACCTTGATCCTTCTGAGCATAATAATTTGCATTAGGGTTCTTAGAGAGTCCTCGGGCACCATTTTGCTCATGTGTGGTCTATGATGATGCTGTATATTGGATAAAAAGTATGTTTTACTTATTCTGCAATTGCAGCTGTATCAGCATCATCGTCAGTGTGACATTGGCTCTGACGCAATATCTTAATCACTTTCCAAAACTCCAGCTGCCTTGTAGACTTCATAATGATCTGAAAGCTGAGTTTGCCCAGCGTAGCCTTCATCTCTGAACACCTGTTGCTGAGCAAAGCATCAACTCCACACCAAATATCCACCGGCATCTTTGAAACGATTACAAACGTCATTGCTGGGAGAAAGCTCGAGCTGCGACGCGCACTTCCTCTCTGCGAGAAGAGCAGCACTGATGGTGATAATAATAAAACATTTTATTTGTATAGCACTTTTCTAAATACTCAAAGACACTTTACAAGGAGAGAGAAAGCAACAATGAAAACATATCATGAATAAAAATAGAAACAACTTTAAAAAGAGAAAATACAATGTCAGTAGAACTGTGGGTATTTCAATGAACACCATGTTAGCGAGAGAGAACCTAACAGAACTACATACTGGAGCCGTTACTTCAGTCAAACTTTACAAAATTCTCTTTAACTTGGCCAGAAGTGATTGGCTGCTTACAGAAACCTAGGGTTGAACTAAATCCCGGGAGTAGTGCGAGGCAGGAATCATACGTTTTTCCTACGGGAGCTGAGTGTGTGTGGGAGCCAAGGTGGGGCTGGATGGGAGTATTAAATTTTAGCCACTGGAGCTTTGTGGGCTTGAACCAGGCCAAGGGCGACTGTTAAAAATCACCGGTGATGGTGTGGGTGTGTGAGTGGGTGGTAATGGGGGTGGAGGGGTGATGTAAGGCAATGTTACGTTTTTACAGCAGACACAGCTCTTGACAGAGGGTGGAGGAGGTGAGTGGCAAAGACAGTATTAATTATACAGCACTTCTTCAAATGCTTCAAGGTGAAAGGAACAAACCGTGTAACAGTCAGTTTGGAGCAAAAAAAGGGGCGGAGACTCGCTCTGTGATCCATCATTTGTTTCCCAGCCAACATTATTAAAACTACAATAACCACAAACCAGCAGTCAGGTGCAAGTTTAGAAAAAACGGTGAGCTTTTAGTTGTGTGTTAACAGAACAGCGCCCGACTGTTTGGTGGCTGCGTGTGAGAAACGGGGAGATCGGGCTTCAGTCTTCACAGCACACCTGAGCTGAGTGGGCGCGTGCAAGGGTGAAATGTTTGTTTTTGCAGAAATGTTTCTGTTGTGGTCCTCGCTGACAGAACAGAACTCATTACACCTCCTAAACGCACAATATACACAACGTTCGTTCTGGAGCACGTCGAAGGGGTGGGTGAAAAAATACAAGGAAGGGAAACGTTTCCCCCTCCTGTTCCTTTTCCAGAAACCTCATTGGACAAAAAAATAAAGGGGGGGGGGGTATTATGTTCAAAACCTTTAACAATTATTTTTGACAATGTGGAACCAGGAATCCATCGTCATTCATGGTTAGGAACACACTCCTGATAAAAATAGGCTTTCATTTAACATCTGGAAAAGGTGGTGGGGAGACACTACTCATAATGGGAAGGATAAATATTTCATAACTAGGGTGGTAGAGGAGGATGAGGGAGATAAATTCTTAGTGATGACAGATTAGGAGAGACATTTTAACTTATATCCAGTACATGGCATAGATCATACATGAGGGTCAAGGCAACACATTGTTTTAATCCTAACTACTCAGTAATCAATCTCAACTAGTTCTCAATGGTGCCCTTCCCCGTTCCCAAACAACGTTCCAGAGGAGGGCTGAGGGGAAAGGCAGGCATCCGGCAGTCATCCGTCCTTGATGCTGGATCTGAGAGGGTCGGGGTGGAGATGGAGGGTGTGTGGTCGTAGATGCGACGTGAACGGGGAGGTGTCGGCTCCCAGGTGTCTCATTGGTTGTAGAGGGAGCGCTGTTCCCAGGGCATGGCCTGGATGGTGCGTGGCACGGGGGAGGGCTTGAGCGTGGGCGCGCCGTTCGGATGAAGGGAGTGGCCGATGGGATTGATGGTGGTTAGGGGCCGCTGGGGGGCCAGAGAGAAAGTGTCCTGGTGCTTCGGCTGGAAAGAGAGGTAAAGGGGGGTGGGGACAGAGAGACAAAGAATCATGTCACCGGTGGAGATAAAGATGGTGTCAGAAAAACATCAGTCACGAATAATGCAGCGGTGAAGGTGCGATGGACAAGGAGAAGGTAAGAAAACATGTCACTGATGGCTGAACAGTGCAAAAGGCTGCTGCAAGGACACAAAATTAAACACGACGACGCAAAACACAATGAAGGTGTAGTGTAGAAAGAACGTGGAGTGCACAACTGCAGTCAGACCGTCATCCACCTCTTACTCAAGTGCAATGAAATTACCAGGACAGCAACTCATGAGATGTAAACTCATGTCTGACATGCTTCAGGGAACGTGGACATGAATGTGTGTGTGCTATAAAAGGGAAATGAGCACCCACGATTTAACGAATAAACTTTAGTCTCTCCTCTGCAGACCTTTTAGTTACTTTGTGACGCCACTGAGTCTCATCTTACTGACAGATTCAAACTCCATGGTCAGCAGCAAACAATCCTCCACCCTACTGCAAGGTGTAGTCAGGGTGGTCCTCACGTTCCCAGCTGATCAACAGAGGAGCAGGAGGACTCCAGTCACTATGATTACACCTCACTCTCTCACATGGATCCATATAAGCAGAAAAATAATTTGAGCATTTAACATCCAGCTGCCCGAGAGACAAAAATATCACTCCTTTCATTTTTTCTTCGTTTTAATAATTTTGTCTTCAAAGTCAGTTTGAGTTTCCACAGTAACTCATTTTAGTAAAAGTGCTCAGAATCACTTTAGCTTCTGTTCATCGTTAAAGTTAGGACATCTGAACACCTTCACTCTCAGTCCCGCAGATGCGTCTTTATAAACAGATGGAGCAAACTCTTGACCACACTATGAAAGCCACTTCCTTTAGATTTATCTTATCTAATCTTATAACGGCACCGAAGTCTTATGGTGGTTAGCACCGTCACTCCACAGTAAGAAGGTCCTGAGTTCAAATCCACCGGCCAGCCATCCATGCTTTTATTTATAACACTAGCCTTATGAAAGCAACCTCGTTTATTAACAAGGTCATTAGTGCTTTGTCACCAGCTAAGAAACACTAGCTTTCTCTCGCCACTCCCTTTAGCTCAGCTACACGTGGATTTGCTCTGATTTTAATCATGCATGGTGTGAATTATGGAGGAAAATTAAGACTGGGACTTGGTACAGATTTTCTTTAGATGTATAAATATTAAAGAGTGATAAGGTCGGCCCTTGTTTGATTATCTGCATTCACAATCCTCCTGTTTTTCCCATCTTCAAACCTCCTGATCTGTCAGTGTGAGCTGCTGCTCAGTGAGGCGGAGGCTGGGAGGTAAACAGGGATGTTTCAGTCTTGCTTCTTTTAACTTTCAGCCACTAACACTGATCGCTGATCAGCTTACGAGGTGTCAACCACAATACTGCATTACTACACTGCTTTTTACAGGATTTCTACACAGGCCACACAACGTCTTAACAAATAGTGCGTTTCTCCACTAATTTTCTGGCCCTGCATTGTCCATCAGGACCTGCAGCTCAACACCGGCGGAGCACCGAGTTTCCTCACGTAGACATCTGCAGTGGATTTCTGAGGAGCCTACGATGTAAAGTGACCGGCGCTGTCAGCATTCATGCTTGTGCATAATGTGTTAATGATGGCTGTGTCCCAGTGTTTTATACGCTGTGCCAGCCACAACAGAAAAATAAAATGCCAGGATTTTCCCCCTTCTGGATCCCTACTCTTTGTTGTGGTCAGTTTTTTTGGAGCCAAAAATATTTGTCCCTTTAAGTTTTTCTACTTCTTTGCACATTCCTCCCATGCCTACTCCGACAGTTTTGGCAAACTCCCTCCAGGAATCTGCTGACATGCGTGTGTCCTTACGCTCAGGGTTTGATTATTATTCCTTAAAATGACTATTATTCTCTCACAGATCCATTTGAAAGTCAACAGGAGGAATCAACAGTCCTGAACAGGCCAATCACAATCGTCGGTCGATGCAACATGTAGATACATTTCTAGGGAGGTGCACGTCAGGTTGCGGGGCGTAGGGTTTCAGAAGGGTTTTGCGGTTGTGAGAGACCTATAGCGCAGATCGAACACAGAAGTTTAAATCCCCGTTATGGTTTACCTCCTGTGGTGTCCAACTTTATTTAAACACGTGTTGGATTGCTGTGTGAATGGGAACACCAGAGAGATTATTATAAATATGTTTCAATATGTGATGATGTAAAGCCTTAAATGCAACATGGAGATGTGCAACACAAACTCACAGAGTGATTGGTGTGAAAGAGCGAAAGGCACAGCCCCAGGTTAGTATGTGAGAGAACCTCATACCGCCAGTGAAGATCCACAGGTCAGTCCACGACAAAGGAGCACCTTATTAGCCACATTTTAGTCTGTTTTCTTTGCTGGCTGAGCAATTGAAAAATGAAATTCCTGCCATAAAAGCAGGATATTAGTACTAAACATCCTTCTTATTGAACGTAATTATTTGATTCAATGCAATCATAAAGGTTTAAAATAAAGGACTGGAGCCAGGAGTGCTGCTGAGATGGGCTCATTAGTACCAATGACTAGCTGCCCACAAAGGATGAGGAAGAAAAGCAGTCAGCACAAAGTTAGCGTGAGCAGCTAACACTACAGCCAAAGCAAACTGGCTTTATTGTGTACAGCTAAGTTTTCACTGAAACCCTTTTACCGTCTTATGTCACACACACAGACACGAGCCCTGTCAGCAGTACTAAGAAGACCAAAGTGTTAACGCTGACGTACAGCACAGCACATCCATAAAAAAAACAGATTGTCTCTGAATGGTTAGAAAGAGATTCAGCCTGTGGCTCCAAACTGTGGAAATACCTGGATTCTTTTATTGTTTTTTTAAAAACAAGAAAGCTAAAAATTTCACATCCTAATATCAATCAAATTTGAATCACAATATGCCACGATGTTACAAATTGGTGTGTGATGTGTTTAAAATACTAACTGATGGATCATTATTTACTACGTTCAAGGTGAAAAACTTTAGCAAGGATTACAATTTGACTGCATTCCCCCTCAAGGCCGTTTCCCTGTGAGGCTCCTGCTATCTGTAGATCGCTCCCTGGAAGTTGTGAAATTTCACCATGGACCTCAAACCTACATCTCAACTTCCCTGTCAAACTGACGACTTGGAGACATTAACATAAAAGATGGGCATAGCCACCATGACATCACTCACTGGTTTCTGGACTTAATCCTCAGTAACTGTGTTTTGGCTGCCACTATGTTGTTTTTTAGAGCCATAAGTGACCACGCTGCAGTTTGAGCATCATCAGCTAAAGCTAGCATGCGTGGTTAGCTGCTGTTTTCATAAAACAACTAAAATCCAAACAGGCAAGTTATTAAATAAATAAAACTGTTCAGTTAGGAAGGGGGAAAGTATTCACAGATGCACAAACCATTTTTGTACCATGTTGAAAGCATGTTCATTTCAAAGCTGAAAAATATTCACTTCAAACCTCAGACTCCCCAAACTTTACAGACAGAAGGTTTTCAGACACACTAACACAATCTTCACCACGCAAACTCCCTACTCGCCAGATTTGACTTCCTGTACTTCAAAAGGGTGATTCTCTTAGACCAGCGGTGAAGCATGCCTCACAGATTCACCACCGCAGAACTTCCACAGAAGAAAGCTGGAGCCCTACAATGCTCACAGCACTTCACAGAGAGCAGACATTGAAGGGGACAGCAGCTTGTACTCTGGCTGAATGCTAGCTGTGCGCCCAAAAAAGCTAAAAAATGACACGTGCAGTTAACTAACACTAAATTGCCTTTGTGCAGACAGACTCGCAACAAACTTTCCATCTTTATCATGCCAGAAACTCACTTCTGTCTCAGTGCCCTGACAACGCCTGATACCAAAACGCAAACAAAAAACCCAAAATATTTTAGAAGAAAGCCAAGACTGTGTCCACCAGGAGTCCCTACAGCCAACAGCATCTTAGAGATGAACCTATTCCTAACGCCAACGGAAAATGTTTCTGACTTTTTATATCAAGAGTGAGAAAGGCCTGTGAGGAGAGGCCCCTGGCAGACAGAGCTGTACAGCATTAGCCTCTCTGCTGGTGTTAGTGGGCAGATAGAGAAAAGGCTAGCCAGCAGAAAGCAAACAGCGAGTGTGTGGCGGTGCTCTCTCATACCATGGGGTTGGCGCTCAGCCTAGTGTATCCCGAGCTCATCTCCTTTACCTCAGGCACCAGGGGCTGGAGAAGGGAGTAGGAGGAGGACGGGGTAGCGCTGGAGGAGGAAACGTGTTTGTTGGAGGATGAGCTCCTCATGCTCTGCTGGCTGCCCTGAGAGGACACCGAACTGGGGCGGCCCTGCTAGAACACAAAGAAAGTTTGACATAAACTCCAATAACAATAAACAATAACATAAGGAAGAAACAGTGATTCTCCAAAGCTTCTCCTGGCCCTACCTGGTGGGGGTCAGGCACAGACTGGCTGGCCACGCCGCCACCCTGCCCTCCCTGGGACATCGGTGAGACGCAGTGGGAGGGAAGAGGTTCCTGCTGGCCGTGTCCACCATGCGGTTGCATCATGGAGTTCGCGTTATTCTGCTGTTGCTGCTGCTGTTGCTGACGGCGTGGAGCAGATGAGAAGTTGGAACGACGACCGCCAGACTGGATGGAAGGAAGGGTGGAGATGAAAAGACACGCGAAAGGGTGATTTTACGATCCATTACATGTCATTAGGCACATTGTTAAGCAGATTTTCAGGAGGTGACAGATGAATGTGATGTCACTGTTTTGTTTTTCTCCTCACTCATCAGGCTTCCTCAAACCTCTGGTGCTTTTGAGAGTTAATTCTCTCCCATCTACCTCACACCTTTCACTGTCCCATCTAAACCTATTAATATGAGGGGATGGAGTGGTCAAGTTACACCTGCACTTACACACGCACACACACACACTCACACACTCGCACACACACAAACAGATCCTGTCCTCTAACCCTGACAGGATTTTTGCTGACATTGACTTAAACATACTCTGTTTTCCCTGAGCAGCACATAAATACCTCTCAGCCTTAACTTTGCCTCATCATGCTTTTAACAGTAAGTAGTACTGTAGTACAGTGTGGGAATGCATGTTTTTTGGTTTGTTTCTTTTACAACCTTCTTATCTTTGTGCTTATCGGTTCTGTTTGCTTTACACAGGATAAACTGTCAGCCAAAGAACAGGTGATGGAAACTAATGAAAACAAGTCTACTTCAACTGTTACACAGACCACTGACATGGAAGTGAGAACAAACGCCAATGTACGAGACTTGGGCAGTATTAAGGCGTGCCTGAGTATTTAGAAATCCAAACTATTATTTTCAGTAATGAGACACTGAAATGCAATACTGGGGTTGTGTATTAAGTACAAAAAAAGTGTAACTAGTGGACTGTTTGAGCCAGCCAACAGGAACAAAGCTGTGTAGGTAGGCGTTTCCTGAGCTATTAATCTCGTAATCAATAAACAGAAATTTAAATGTGCATGACTGAGCTAGTCTAAAAGTTTAATGTACCCTGTACTGAATGACAGTATAGGCTGCAATCCTTCACTCTTGAGCTCCATAACGTGCTGATTTTTACAGATGCTCCATTTACCACCGTGCTTGTTTACGTCATCCACTGGTTTCAGATCAAGTTCCTTGCCAGTAGTACAGGTGTCCCACATGGATCCATCCTTGAATCTCTTTTTATTCAGTCTATATACAAATACTGTCACTGCCACACAAATTTTAATATTTATACTATACATCAGACCACAGAATGTATCACATTACAATGGACATAAGAAGGGATCTATTCACAGCAAGTATGGAAGAAACAACTAATCTTTTGGCACGTCACAGCAGGAAAAGCACATCAATACCATAAAGAGCAGCAATCCACTAGGATTGCACTGATCGAGCATAATCGCACTCGGGTGTGGACCAAAGCAACCTCACCGAGACCTTCGGAGGTCCTGGTCTCAGTCCAGTTCCAAACAAACTCTAGAATGGTGCTGGTGTATTTACGGTGAGAACGTGATCCAACCTCGATCCAACCCAACTACAGGTAGTCGGCAGTCGAACAACCACATGGTATGGTAGTTGGATGCAGCAGACGTGTAGAGTGCAGTTTTTGCCTAAAATATTGCCCAGATAAATACGAATGTTAGGAATAGATTAGGAGTTATGAGTTATCCACTAGTCCAGAAGACAACACCTACTTCCTGTATTTACTTTTCATTTCATCCACCCCAGACACATCTGGCCAATGAGCAGACTGAACATTCTCACGTGGTTTGCAGTGACGCATTTTGGTTCACCTGCAGTTCACTTGGAGTTTTCTGTGTACGGAAAAAAAAATCAAACGATGGGAAAAAGCTACATGTTTACAAACACATCAGCTGATTCAGATCAAAGGAAACAAACTCCAGTTCTGAAAACTCCCACAGCAAAATCCAGGGCTGATCCCAATGTTTAAAACAATAATTTAGCTCAAAGCTGATATTTTTTCCCTTATTTTGTTGATTTTGTTTGTTGTCCTTTGTTTGCCGATACTTATAATCTTTAGATATATCACTACATCCCTACAAACAGTGAGCATTTCAAGTAGAGCTACTCTTCAGTATTGAATTTTACAATCCATCAAAAATTGCCCCAATCTCACACCACTCTCACTGGGCTGTGCAAAGTTGGGGCTGACTTGTGGTATGTTAGCACTATGTAGCAGGGTTTGAAGTAAATTTTTTCTTATTCTGTTTTTTTAAAGCGGTTTCACAGATGGCTGCAGTAATCTTTACTGTTCCATGATTCTGCAGTTTGTCCAGTGACATCTAATCTCACCAGCCAAACATATTTTACACAGTTCCACAAAAGGCCAGAAGGTTTGCTAAGAAAAAGGACATCAACTGCACCTAAATGTGGTCACACAAGCATGTTTTGGACCTCCCTCCCCCGAGCCTTTAGTGTCTGAGGCCATGGAAGAAGCTACCCACTTTGCCCAGCTAGCATTCCTGCTCCAATACCAGCAGTCAAATGTCAGAAAATATGACTCAAGTAGGAGGGAAATTGATATTTCCTCCTTTTGATGATTTCTGTATTTCTACTTCAAAAGCCATTAGGGATGGAATTTTAGATGTTATGGTCAACAGCAAGATCCAGCAGCCAAATGTTGTGATGGTTTTGTACCAAGAAGCCACACTGTGAAAGAATGACACACACGTCCGGGCTGCATCAGCAGGAATTTGATCTTGACCATCACATCTAAAATGCCTGTACGAGTTGGTTCTTCCTCAATCTGCAAGAGCTACACCTCAAGCTGCCAATTCTGCCTCACATGCAACACTCACACACATGCTCACTCACGCTCACACCAACCTGGTTTTTGGCCGCGGCGCTGCAGCGGTGCTGGGCCAGGTCCAGCATGGTTCGGTAGCTCTTAAAGCAGGACGGGCAGTTGAACCGGTTCTTATGAACCAACCCCATGCACACACAGACACACACAGACATACACATATAAGTTTGGATTACTGTATTTGGGAGGAAAATCAGCTGAAATGTGTTCATTCTGTGCTGTCTGAGCCCTGACCCTTTCCCTAATCTTAGCCTAACCCTAGTCTAACCCTAACACCGCAGCACATTTCCACCAACAGGATGGCAGAGTAACCATTCTCCCAAGCAGGTCACTGGAGAGAATAAGAAAAACACACAACACTGTATTACATGCACACACACTTCAGGGCAAAATAATTCCTAGCCATGCACATCAACATCCAGACATGCCAGTGTTTCCACTATCAGGGGCATCCATGCCACTATTTTACAGAGACATAAGTAATGTAACCTCCATCATACTAATTGTGAAATTGTGAGCCAATTTTATTTTCAGTTTCATTGTTGTTTTTTTTTGTTGTTGTTACTGATTCCCACCTCTGTTCCAGGAAAATCAGGAAATCATCTCTTCAAAAAACACCAGTTTTTCCTCACATCTTTAAACTTTTCATTGCACTTTTTTTTTTTTTTTAAATATTTATCGAGTGCAAAACTGGTGCGACACAACAGATAACTATCACTCACACTGGATCATTTGCCAGTATCAGTCAACAAGGCCAGGATTGGCCAGTAGCTGCATATTAGGGCATTCCTGATGTAACAATTAATTTTAATTTTAATTTAACAGCTGTAAGAACTGTGAAGAGCTCTCACTGGGATAGGATGTTCCTCCAAGAAGATACATTATCTGTTGTTACTGTTGTTTACGTCATAAAATAGTGACTCAAACATGGCATGAAGTAAGAGTAATGCCAGATAACTGGTTTAAAAAAAAAAAAACACCACAAAAATAGTTGATAAATTATTTTTTATGTTTCATAAAGGATGCTGGCTGTAATAGGAAAAGCTAGAGGCACTTCGGAGCTTGTCCATACTCTCTGCCACTGCTTCATCAGGTTTGAGTCTTTTATCCCTTTCAAGTTCCCCAACTTGAAGTATGACACTAAGCTTAAAAGTTCAGTTGCTGCTCATAATCTAACTCCAGTCCTCCCATCTGGGTTTCTCTACTGGCGAGCTGCTTGGCTCACTGTTGTGACAGTCCTCAGTGCCATTCATGTGTCTCGGATCTCTTGTCCTGCAGTCAGAGAGACTCCTAATCCAGTGCCTTGGACTGCAGCTGGCAGTGGTTGTTGTCCTTAGTTTGCTCTAGAGATGAGCTGCAAAATGGAGGCTGAAGAGCCTGGTGCCACCGTGCTGCAGCTCACTGAGGCTGCAGGGCAGACGCTGCCAGCAACAGTTTAAGACAGTGGAGGAACTTATTGGAGAGGTATCCAATTACTGCTTCATAATTTATTGCCACAAAGTTTATATGGTATAATTTCTTTCTCTTTTTTTTTTTTGGTAAGATATTTGGAACAATATATATTTGCAGCTAAAAAAACAAAAAAGAAAAACAAAACAGAACATTGACTTCAAAGTTTTGAATAAAACAAATCATTGATTCAATCAGTTAAATTATGATATGTTAACATGATGTGGCAAGAAAGCCGCTACTTTATATCTAAAGCATTACTTTTTTAATTGATGATCCCTAATAAGAACATTATATCGTAAAAGTGATCACTCAGAACAACTTTGTATTGATTTGCAGTGACCCTTACTTCTAAGAGAACAAATGGACCCAAAACATGACAGCAAAAGGCACAATGACCACAACTCATCAACACACAAGCCTTTGAATCCCCTGACGCTGGTGGTCAAGGGTTAATTTGTAACTGGTGTGTGCATTCATTAATTCATGACAGGGAAAAAAAATACAGCAGTCTTCCCTCTAATGGCATTCTATATTATTCTAATTGTGTATTAATACACCACTGAAAATAGTCCCTAACAAACACATCATTTCCTCCTGTTTGTGTAATGTTTAAAAACTACAGTGGTCAGTTGTTTCAGGAAAGCACTGAGCCTTTTTCTTTTGGATATAACTGTAGAACAGAGATACTCATCAGTGGGAAGTATTTAAACCACAGCTGCCTTCTAACATCACATTTCTTTCAAACATAAAGCATGCAAGCACTCACATGCTGTGCTGCAAAATATTAGTCATATCAGTGAAGCCCACACGACCACCAGAAACAGCAACTGTCCTCAAAGAGCAGTGTCACGCAGACCTACCTGATTGGACGCAGCAGCGGTGCAGCGATGCTGGGCCAGCTCCAGCATGGTCCTGTAGCTTTTGCAGCAGGAGGGACAGTCAAAGCGGTTGGGCCCGTCATCGTGGATCCTCTGGTGGTTACGGAGATACCGGGCCAGGCGGAAGGCCTTCCCACACAGGTCGCACATGTAGCGCTTCTGACCGTGGATTCGCATGTGGTTGCGCAAAGACATGTAGTTGGTGTAGGGCTTACTGCAAAAGTCGCACCTGAGGTGAAAATAAAGTTTTGAAGGTGACGCGAGGTGGTGTGGATGTCAGACACAAGGAAAGGACTAAAACGTTTCAGGTATTAAAGCAAACAAGGCTCAAGTCCCAACCTGAAGTCTCCAGTTTTGTGGGTGAGTTTGTGGTTCAACAGGGAGCTGGCGTGTTTGTAGGCGCAGCTGCACAGGTCGCAGACGTATGGCCTCTCGTCTGATTCCATGTCATCTGACACTGTTGTAGCTGCTGGTGGCGGCGGCGGCGGTGCTGGTGCTTGGGACTCCATAGAGAGCCTGGAGCTGGAGAGCGACGCTGAGGAGAGGCTGGAACTGGAGAGCGATGCTGAGGAGAGGCTGGAGCTAGAGAGGGCTGCTGAGGACGAAGGAAGCTGGTCACACCAGCTGATGGTCGAACTTGGCTGTGAAAGACAAGAGAAAATGTTACAGCCAACAATGTTACAGTCATACAATAAAAAGTCATTAACGAGTGTAAACATGCAACAATCGTCTGATTTAAAAAGTGATATGACATTTAGAATTCTATCCAACTACAGAGAACTGAAACTATTTTCCAGTAAAATGTAAACTAAGACAACTATTTGTGTTTGCAGCTGAAAGGGGAGACCCACTTAGTGAAAACATTCATCAAATCAGCTGAGAGCAAAAATGGCTGAAACTACAAGGTGTGTGTGGACAGCCTTTAAATGACATTCAGCCAAGCTGTGCATTGTTGTGCTGTGACCTCTCATTGTAAACAAAAGCACCGTTACACACACACGTGCCATAAGACTCCAATTTGTATGTGTACACATTTGGAGAAAAACACCAGAGAACCCATGGGACTGCTTAGCGTACACAGTGCTGCGAAAACGCTTTCTCACATATTCTTTTGTGGATATTTATCATATTTGCATGTTTCAGACCATTAAGCTAATTCTAGCCAACATCTCCATCAGTCAGAAGCTAGAACACTTTCTCACAGCCCAACTCTGACATGAATCCATGTATATGTATTAAATAAAAGGTGCAGCCTCTTGATATTTATTTCCATGTATTACACTTAAAATGCATTTTATGAGTACTTTATTAAATTAGCATTCAATGACAGCTAGAAACCCTTAATATGTATTTAATATATGTATAATTTATGTGTCATTCCAGGGAAACTGAGAAACCTTTATTATTAAATAATAACTCTTACCTCTTTACACTGTTCACCACAATTTAATATGCGCAAAACTGATGTGACAACAAAAACTTTATCAGCCACTGACAGCCGCAATTCCAGATATCACTCAACAGGGACAATATCAGCTAACACTGTGCATCCCTAAATAAGACAACATCTACCAGTGGGAGTGGATGTGATGCATCAAGTTTTATTTTTCCTCTGCCAACAAGAGAAATACGAGAGAAAAACATACATTACACCAGCCAAATTGTTATTGTAATATTCAGCATCATTATCATCCTTACAGCTCGTGCTTCCCAAATAATTCACTGTTTAGTAGCAAGAGCCTGAGATGAGCATCGACCTGTCTGCTGGTATGACAACTTGTTTTCTCATTCTGAGTGGTTTAAATATCAGTGCAAAGAGACAAAACAGTAACGTTAAGCTTCAGTGTCTGGCACCACACCCTTAAGAAGCACACCTTTTTTTGTTTATTCTTTTTCCATATCAACTCTGAAGGAGCTACTGTGGATGAGAGGGTGTAATTTTATTTTATTTTATTTATATATATATATATATATATATATATATATATATATATATATATATATTATACATTATGTTTATATATCTATTTAGCCAATTCTGAACTTC
>VUQJ01007060.1:7182-24877 GCA_015108635.1 Andinoacara biseriatus | reverse complement strand
GCATCATGAAGACATGGTAAGATACTCAAGCATACCTGATCCATTTTCTCTGTCTGAGACTTGAGTCTGCACACATTTAGCTTCATCTCAGTATTCTCCTCTTCTAACTGTTGTAACCTTTGATTGAACAAAAACAGCTTTAGTCTAACATTTACATGTTTTTCAGAGTACCAGATTGTCCTTGGTCAGTATATCAGAGGGACTAGCTTTACTGTATTCTGTGCGGAACCTTATCTTTAACTGCTGTTAACAGCAGTGTCATTTTCTGATCTGTGTAGCTAATCACTGGTTTCCATTTCTGTGGTACTTTATGGTCACAGAATATCTGAACTACCAGCAGACATGTTTGTTTTTGACTGTGTGTCAGAGGCAGTAGCAGCATCTTTACAATCTGGATTATGGTGGAAATTTCACCTCAGGTGTATCATTGGTGAGTTTACCTGTTACAGAGCAGCTCTATCTCTGTGTTCCTCTCTCTCTCCATCTTGCTGTAAACCTCCCGGTGCTTCTTGACCTCCTCTTTGAGACCCTCTGTAGCCTTTGTCTCTGCATCCTTCACCTGCTCCTCCAGCTCATGCACCCTCAGAGGCAAAAACACAACAGTAACTAACCTGGAATCAGACTAGCTTAGCTGCAACAAAAATTCCACATAAGTTTAATATCGATCTGTGGACTAAATCATATCATCTTTGATTTGACAAAGTTGTCATAATGTTAGATTCTTAAGTATTATGTCATGGGCAAATTGTTGTAGTATGTAAGTGTTTTAACAAAAAGGTACTGCTTTACCCGTTTAGGACTTAATATTTGCCTCAAATGGCTGTGTCAAACATTGCCCAAATACAGAGTGGATACAGAATACATTTCACAATGTAATCATATCTGCAGCACACCTGCACATGCAATTAATGCTTTAAGGCAGTTAGAAATGTAAGAAATCATATGTGATCATCGCAGTATTGTAATACGGGTTTTGTGTGAAAAATACCAAGTCTCCCTTTTCTATAAGGGAGTCTGACTATAGGCCAAAATAAGCAAATAAATGAGAACATAACTGATCCATTGTGTGAAAGTAAGTTTTCTTACCTGTGCACAAGGTGTGTGTTCTCATGTTTGAGTTTAGACTTGAGGTCATTGTTAGCCAGACTATCACTTTCCAACTCTGTCACCTTTTTCTCCAGGTAACTGACCTGAGCGAGACAAGATACATGAAGGTGACTTATCACATGGATAATGCCAAAGGTTACAGAGCATTTTTTTTATTATTATTATTTTTTTTTTTTATTTGCATGCAGACACTCCTAATATGCATTTAGCAGTACGCCTCAGGAAAGCCTGTCAGCCCTCCTTAACAGAACAATCACAGCTCAGAAAACACAAGCAGTCTGTTTTAGATTAATACATCCTCCTATATAGTAGCAATACCCCCCCCCCCCCCACACACACACACACAGACTTCACTTTGGTAGGGTGCCAAGATATAACTAGCGATTCTCAGCAGCATTTTTGTTTTTCCATTAGTAAAACTAGCTGTTTCTATTTTTGTGTCCCAAACGGGAAAGACTCAAAATTCAACTTCACTGTCTTGAACAGTTTGTGAACAGTCTGCACTGAGCCAGAGGACCACTCCAGCTGCTCAGCGTGCTGCTGCTGCACACCGAGGCTGCAGAGCAAAACAAATGTAAGCTGGAGTTCAGGACAGCAGAGATGGAGTCCATCTGTACAGACTCACTGGCTGACAGCTTCTTATATTACGCCACAACTTGTTGCAAAGAATTTCTGGAGGAGCACCTTATAAGCACTATGATTAAACAATTCAGTGTGCGCGTACCTTCTCTGTGATGTCAAGGTCACAGGAGTCAATGCTGTCTGTGAACAGATCCTCTGTGCTGCTGCCCTGACTGGACCCGAACACACTGTGATTGGCCTGGAACAGCTGACTGCAGGGAGACCAAAGACACCAACAGGAGGCATCATTCTCCATTATTCAAAAATCCTTATATCTTAGTTAAAAACACATGCACATGTAAATTCTGTATCTGGGCTTTTGAGACATGTGTCTGCCACAACCGTGTTCTTTACGGGTCTGACCCTTTAAAACTGTCAGTGCTGCTTGTTGACATTGTAATGCGAGAGATGCCAAAACTAAGCAACAGTAAATATTTCACAGCTGAGAAGTTGTTTTAAGAGATTTACAGTGCAACGATGATTTAGTGCAGCAAGAATTTAAAAAACGTTCTTTGAAGGAAGGTTGGGTCACTCACCGTCCAAATGCTGTGCTGGAAATCTTTCTGTTAGGACTGGAAACAGGAGACACACATACCGTCAGTAACAGGCTTTGATGATCCAAATATCCTTGCTACAACTGTAAAATTAATGCCGTCATTCATATTGTGGTTACAATCTGTCATCACAGAGTAAAATATTTGGATATGCTGCACATTTTTAAACCACAGTCAATGTTCTTGTTTTAATTGCACTGATGCAGCAATCACACGTGCAGACACAAAAACTTACAACCAGTCATCCCATCACATTGGGATACAGTTGCTATAGCAACTACTCAAGCTCACCCTTTGATGTGGGTGCACCATCTGATGTGAGGAATGAAAAAGAGGTTGGGATTTAGCTGGATGTCTCTGAACGCTAATCCCAGCTTTGTTATATTAGGGTGATGCTGAGGCAGCAGCGTCTCCTCCTGCCATCTTCTTTTCTCACCGACCCTCCATGTGCAGGTTTTCTGTTTGCATGTCTTTGTGTGTTCTTGCATCACTCATGTTGTGAGGACATAAATGTGCTTATGGGGTCAAACTTGCCTCAACTTTGTGCATAAAAAAAAAACAAGTCCCCACAATTGATCGCTACGTTTTCCACCACTTATCCGGTTTGCGTTGGCAGCAGGCTGAGGAGAACATTCCAGGCATCATTACTTCCAGTGTGACTGAGCTTAGTTTTTAAGTCCAGGCTCTCTAAGGCTTCATAAGCTACCTTATACTTGGAAAACTCATTGGAGTATCAGCAACCTGATTCTTTTGATCAATAGCAGCAGCTCCTAACAACATATACTGGCTGGCAAATTAAAGCTTTTAAACCAAGCTCTTCCTTCACTGGCTGTGATGCAGTGTCAGGATGAAGACAGTTTGGACAGGACGGGTAAGGTTCCAGAAATGAACCTCGGTGAATGTGTGCTCTACCTGTTGGCCTTGAGGTTTCTCAGTCGAGCCTCCAGGTCATTGAGAAGATTCACCTTCTTGCAGCACTGAGAACAATAGATGTCCAGCAGCTCACTGTTATACAGCTGCCGCATCTTTTGAGGGGTCTGGCCAGCACTGCAATTACAAAGAATTCATTTACTGATCTCCACGAAAATAAAGGTAAATAAGCATGTCTGATGAAGAGTCAGCAGCATATGAATGCAGCATGCTTCAGTGGAATGCTTCCCAACTTCTGCTTACTTTTTCATGCCAGGGTTAGTACCTGTGCTTTTCCTTTTAGGACAGGCAAACAGTCACAAGGCGTGTGGGTATATAATTAAGGGTGTGTATTTCCTAACCAACCTGGAGGGAAGTGAGGACCCCAGGTCTGAGAAACCATTTGTTCGTGTGTCTTCTTCAGGGCAAGGGCTGCTGGGAGTAAAATCCACATCCTCCCCTTCACCATAGTCTTCAAACTGCTCCTCTCCAGAGATGACTGAAGCAGACGCCGAGCCAATCAGGCGGCTAGGGTTGCGTTCCAAGTAGCACATTAAGTTAATTAAAAAAAAAAAAAACAAGAGCAATACCACACACAAATCAGAAGAAATTTCAAACAAGCCCCCCTCCCCAATTATACAACTTATAGGTGCTCACATACACCCGTTTATCAAGTCCCTGCTCAGATGCTGTTAGGACTGACCTGTCCTGCTGCGTTGGGCGAAGCGAGTCAGAGCCGTTGGCATTTTCAGTGCTGCTATCCATGTCACACTCGCCATCAGCACCAGAGCCCTCAGTGTACGTGCTTTCCGGGTAGGATCGTGTACACATGATAATTGGAGGACCTAGCTTTGCCTCACCGTCCTACACATACAAACGAGATATCAGCATGAGCACTCACACTGTGAACTATGAGTAAAAACAGAGCTTTACACCATATTCAGCAGTATTAACATTAGATACTGCTCTAACTCAATTTGCATGTTTATTGACTGTCAGCACCATTTTTTGTATAACATAATTTCATTCAGCAGCAACACACCACAATTTGAATTACAAGTTAACTCAGACATGTCATTACAAAGTCTTTGACTTTGCAAAGTCAAAGTAGAGAAACTCAAGAGTTCAGGACCACATTCATCACACAGACATGCTAACAGAAAATGCATGTGCAGGATTTCAAAGAAATACAGGTCCTGTACAATGTATTCAGTAATCATACTGAATACATACTGTGTATTCATCCACTTACAAAAAAGTGTTTTTCAGTTGAGCAGTACTGAATTAGCTGTATTCAACCTGATATTAGGTATGATTGGAACAGAATATAACAAAGTTGTATTTGACCTGGAGACAGTTTGATAGTCCATTAGACTGAGATTCAGCATGGCCCAGATATGTATATCATTAATAATGCATGCTGCTGTCTGGCTTAACCCCACTTAGGTCACACCCAGTCTCACACACACAGTCAAGATTTTCCTCCCTAAAAATAAAACAAATGGCTTCATACCCAGTACTTAAGATTTTGCTGCACTGTGCGAGTATGTCGGCATATAAAGACATAAGCCAGATATAATATGGCCTCTGAGGGACTGCTACCCACCCTTCATCAATTATAAACAATTTTGTCTGAGATGAGGAAGTGTAGGAGCATGTGCGGAATTCTTTGCAGAAACTTCCACAGCAATCTCAAGCTCTGAGCACTGAACCCTCATCAGCTAAGTGCCTCAGACAATATAAGAGATGAGACAGAGCACTGTGTACAATTAAGTTACATCTCAAGAGAAGCAGTGAGTGCCTGATATCGAGATTAGCTTAGATATCCCTCACTGAGGAACTACATGTGGCGTAACTAAACTTTCTGTTATTACCTTGCAGGGCATTCACTTCCAAACTGGAATACTTAGAGCTCATCCTGCTTACCTGAGCCAGACGGAATTATTACTACTGAGTCTCACTGCAAATAATTACCAGACTTAAATTAAAGGTTCCCTGCACCAGTGAACAGTCAACAAGTATCCACCATAGTGAGTCCATGAAATCAGTGCAACTGAGGAAAATGCTGTACTTTTCAGTCACACCTGTACAGAGTTTTTAATCAGCAGAATAACTCAAAACACCTGTGTGACTCCACAAAGACTTACACACTGCAATGAGAGTGTTTCTCAACAGACAAAGAGGTCAAACTTAATAAGAGCACCTGTGTGGATGAAGATAAATTCATATAAAGTGTATGATAAAACTGAATATGATAAAAAAAAAAAAAGTACAGGCTGAACTGCCAGTGCTGTGACATTATCAAAGAACACAAACTCAAAAACTGCTCATGGTAACTATTCCAAAGCAGATCAAACAACAGTACCTAAAATCAAACACACCTGATCACAACTTTAAGCCAAGCTGTGTGAGTCTATCTCCTTTTTAATTACTATAGTCTTTTCATCCAAGCTTCCTTCTAAGGACTGAACTTGTCTCTGAGAAAGTTCAGCTGCTCTGACATATTTATACAACTTACCATGTAAGTGTGGGCACCATCTCACTCATCCCCAGTACAAAGTCACAAATCACACTACTGTGTGAATGTGTTGCATCCATCATGGAGGAGCTAAAGATCAGAAATATGCTGCATTTCCAGAGCCTGAAGACTCAAAGCTGAGACACCAACAAACACGGCCGCAGCTCAGCAAAAACACAGAGATGCTTCAGCCGGGACAAAGCCACACCTCGGCTCCCTTTCTCTCTCCTTCTCGCTCGCTCGCCCTCTTGTTGCTAAGCAACAATCCAGTTGGGCTGATCTCTATGAGGGATGTGATCATCCATGCAGAGCAACATACATTTCACATGGAATATTTATGATACAATATTATAGTAGAATACTTTTATATAAGTAAAAATATTAAGGCAATAGCTAAAATTAAAAAGGTACATTAGGGTAATTTTGCTACTGAAAAAGTCACTATGTCACATTTTTAACTCAAAAATCAGTGCCTCCTCATTTTCACTTATCATAAACATTAATATAAACTCCTTAATGATAATCAAACCCCTGTTTTAAATTAAAAGTTCACAACTTTTATTCTGTCAGGTCTATAAACAATCATGGTTTTAAAATGATGGGCAATATTAATGGAGAAGCTTCAGGGTTTTTTTTCACATTGTGCCCCACAATTATGTGTCCAAAATTAGGGTCAGCATTAAAGATCAAATCACTGCACCTGGTATATATATCCATTGTCTGTGACAGATGGCTGGCTGGAGGCACGGCTTCGAGGACCCACGGCCATCTTCAGTATCTCTTCACAGCCTACAGTAGGGGACAAAAACAGTGATTCCACTAAGTTGGTCAAATTTTCTGATGTGAGCTATGCGGATGAGTGGTGGCGTTTCACTTTTCATTTTAAAATTTCGTCACCCTCTTAAAATAATGGTCTACGTCATTTTTTAACAAAAGTTTTATTGTTGCCTAAATCATCATATTTTAAATTTTTGGTTCTGATTTTTTGTCTTTTCTAAAAAAAAATCAGAATTTTTTTTTAGGTCATTATTTTAAGAGGGTGATGACATAAAAATTCCTTGTATCATCTGTCAAGATAAAATGGGCTATGCTGCATTAGAGATTTTGCTGACATTATGAGAGTGCTGATACCACTCTGTCTGTTTACACAAATACTATAAAAACAGCAGCAGCTTGGCTTAGCTTAGCAAGAATACTGAAAATAGAGGAGAACAGTTAATCTAGCGTTAAATAAATGTGACAAAATTTAGTCAAAAAGGTACATTTCTTACCTTTGATGGCAAACACTCCGTGGCAAAAGTCTTTGAAGTTGATTTTCCCATGAGCATTAGGATCCAAGTAACTGGTCAACTTCTTCACCTGTTAGCCACAGAAGTCAAGTCAGTGTTTTCTGAAGCAAATCTGCTTCACTAAAAACACGGCAGGATAAATTGCAGCCTTGTTGATGTCCACTAAAGATGCATAGAAAAAAACTAGGGGATTCAAGGAATTCAATAGAATAGAATAGAAATTTATTGATCCCTTGCAGGAAATTGCTTTGTTACAGCAGCAGCATTTAACACTAATATAAAGACAATATAAATAATATAAATACTATATACTTTATACACAATATAAATTGTGTGACTAAGAATATTATATACACAATATAAGACCTATATACACAACATAAATATAAATACTACAAACAAATGTACATTATGGTTATTGGTTTGCATTAAAGAGTCTAATCGCTGCCGGCAGGAAGGACTTCCTGTTGCGTTCTGTTCGGCACCGAGTTGGTATCAGTCTGTGACTAAAGGTGCTTTCCTGAAGCACCTCCAGGTCATGCAGTGGGTGTGAGCTGTTTTTCAGTATGTTGTTCAGTTTCTTTAACATCCTCACCTCTGCCACCTGCTAAAAAACAGAGTCCAGTTCAGCCATAGTTAGCCATAGTTTTTAACTATGATTACATAAACCAAACAGCCAGACTTCATAAAGACATCTAAATAATCTGTTTCAGTTAATAATAAGTTGCACGGGTATGACAGCGAGTACTATTATTACTGATGTGCTTATCATAAGTTCTGTTCTTTTCTGCCATTAGATCTTCACGACTTAAACACTGAATTCAAAACACTTTTGTATTTATTTGCATCTATGTTACTGAATTAATGATGACAATGAGATTATTATCTGTCCATCCATCCACAGTGTCCCCAGTTTGGACAAGGTTGCTGGATTCCTAGATTTCATCATGAGGTCCTGTTGCGTTGCGCTTGGTCTGGCCCATCATCCAGAACCAATTGGCTCTTGCAGACAACACACTGGGCAAGTTGACTTCCTGGATTCAGTTGTTTAGACAAACTCCACCACAGTGAGTGTGGGATCAGGAAAGGAACAGTGACAAGTAAAATCTAAAATGTGACCAATTTTGACTTTTATTTGTTCTGATATAAAAGCACTTGGGATCACTGATGACATCCAGCCTCACTTCTGCCATTTCACCAATTCCTGCTGACGCAAAGATGACATAATGTTTTCTTTGGTTGAAATAACTCAACAGAGGATTATAGCTCAGGGTCTGGAAGGTGGTGGAAATACTATGTGACACAGGCTTTGATCTGGAATAATCTTTTTCAGGTAGGATACAAAAGATGAAATTAACCCACTGAGAGCTGACAGAGCACTGTGGGGCAAACTGAGTTATATCTGTTCTATAGAAGCACAGGTGGTCTGAAAAATGTTATCTCACAGACACAGCCACATCCTGGAGCTTAGTGCCATGTTATTACAGAGGCTTAGATGTAAATGCCAAAACTCTGTCTAATTGATTGTCACACGGGCAGAAACCAGAGACTACAAATCTCTTACAGCATTAAAATACTCTCAGGTCACCATTTTCAGCTCTAAATGACCAGTCTGATTTAAAAAGGTGCACATTTCAATTGATAAACCATTTTTTTAAATAATGTATTATACTGATCTGCTCACTTGTTAAATTTATTACTGGATATTGTTCAGGGTAAACAAAACCTAATGCATGTATTGGTGTTTTGTACAGAGTCAGAGAAGAAAGTCACGTCACTGTTGATCTGACGGGACAGAAAAAAGCTTCAGGAAAAAACACTCGATCTAGAAATACAGACTGCAGCCAATAGCAGCCCACCTGAAGAATGTCACTATCAGTTACTGCGACATCTTTAATTTAGGGTTAAAAACCTCATTTTCTCAATTAGTTTTTTCTAGGTAGAGTAAGAAAAAATGAAGGAAGACCGAGATCACAAAGCCCAAACACAGTTAGCAATCTTTTAATACCAGAGAGAAGCAGCAGACTGCCACACTGTCATAAACTGCAAGATGAGGACCCAAACACAGACATGTAGAGACACGCTAATAAAACTAAAAGGGAGCCTTTATTTTGGCTGATAAAGCTCCACAATGCACAGCCTCAGAGGAAATCCAAAACTGTCTGGAAACACAGAGGAGAGGGTAACAAAAAGAGGAAGTAACAAATAAAGACAAAAACGTGACAAGAGGGGGCTAAGTAGGGCAGAAAAAACTAAACACAAGGATATTAATAAACCCCAGAACACCCAAGTCATCAAAACATAAAGTCCCAATTAAATTACTGAACAAAACACAAAACCTTAAACAAAAGCCAAACCAGAAAGTATAAACTCAAACTTTAATGGATAAAACAAACAATCAAACAAAAACATGACACATACAGAACACTCTTAGAAAATAAAGCACTTTATTGTACTTTTAGACGTACCTTAACCTGTCACTAAATACTGCTGTTTTACCCTTGACAAGGAGCACTTTTTTGTACCTTTGCAGTTTGTACTTGACAGAGACCAACCTTCATTTATGTACCTTAATGCAACACTACAAAAACAAGCTTTAAAAACAAATTATTTTTATTATCATTATTTATTCACAGACATGGAAATCGACTGGCATTAGTATAGGACTTTTCTAGTCTCACTGACCACTCAAAGCTTCATCTGTCTCACCTACAGGAAGCTTTGAATCACCTCAGTAAGAAATCAGAACCTTTGTGTTCTGAGTTGACCATGCACCACCACCAATAATAATAATAAATGTTTTTCATTTAGTTTAAATGAATAAGTAAAGAACAAAACCTTTGATTTTGAGAAGAAAATTAATATTTTACCAAATTTCTTTTTATATTTGGCAGAACAAAATCTGTATGCTAATATTGTACCTTTGAATTTAGACGACATTGTGCAGCATATGTACTGTTACTGCCCTCCAAAAGGTACACATTGTTACCAATTTGTGTAGATTTCTGAAATAAGTGAATCTTTTTGATTTGTAATTTTTTTCCCACTATAGGATTCCCTGAGGTCAAAAGTGGTGAGACAAAGCTGTCTAACAATTACAGGATGCAGGATTATAGGATAGGCCAGTAGGCTCAGTTTTGGTATCCCAGTTATATTTAACACTTACCTCAACCATCACACATCAAGATTTCACAGCATTACTGGAGGCCAAGCAAGAACTTGGTCTAAATTCAGATGAAACTCAGTTTTATCTGAATTTAGAAGCAGGAAATTAGAGGTCATCCAGGCCTATATGTCTTTAAGACATTCCTGTTGTTTCATTAATTGGTGTATCTCAGAATCAGAATATCCTTTATTGTCATTGTGCAGCAATGGGGCAATGAAATTGTGTACGCAGTCTCTATCTAGTGTCTCAATAAAATAAAATAAAAATAAAATAATCACATCTTCATGGATAGATAAAGCTGGGCAAAATCTGCATGGCAAAATGTATGCTATGCCTGTATAAGGGAAGCATGTACAGTATATGTCCCTGTGGAACTCCATAATTAACCTGAAGAAGTCTCCCCATTTACATGAACAAATTGGAGTCTATTAGATAAATAGAGAGAAAACCCAACAGTCAGGTCTATTAGATAAATATGATTCAAACCACTGCAGTGCAGTACCTTTAATACCTACGACATGCTCTAATCTCTGTAATCAAATCTTATGGTCAACAGTATCAAAAGCTGCACTGAGGTCCAACAGGACAAGCACAGAGATGAGTCCACTATCAGAGGCTCTAAGAAGATCATTTGTAACCTTCACTAATGCCGTTTCTGCGCTGTGATGAATTCTGAAACATGACTGAAACTCTTCAAACAAACCGTTCCTCTGAAGATGATCAGTTAGCTGTTTTACAACTACCCTGTCAACCATTTACATAATAATAAAACACTAAAAGAAAAGACCAAAGATGTCTTTATACAGCTAAAACTGATTAAATATTTTATGTTTTTACAAACATGATAAAAGCTAGTACGTCAATTGGCTGAAGAAAAGTAGAAGCAGCTAATACATTTAAATGATTTACATTGTAATGTTTATGGCTGCTGGTTTTAATTTCCCCACACAAAAGCTCTGAGTGCAGTGCTGTTTACCAGCCGGCTCTCATAGCTCAGTTTTTATGTTTTACAAACATTTGAGATATGAGATACCCTGTACATCAGCAATTGACTTTTAAAATTAATCTGTAAATTGTTTTTACTATACAGTGAGAACCTAATTCTTATTTCTTAGGGATAACATCCATTCTGTGTCAGGCTTTCCGCCAGGAAACTTGTTAAACCCAGCAGCTGCAACAAGGGCAGGAAGAGGTATTCTGTACTATTAGATGTTGCACTTATTTCAGGTAGTGGCGCCTATCTGCTATAATGCTTAACATGAAATTTGCAATGCCTCAGAGGGATCAGTGGAGTTATATATTTGCAGCAGAAGAGGAAAACAGGGGAAAACAGAAAGACAAACTGTGGGGGGAATAAAATAATGTGTAATTATAGCACAGAGAGAGACCCGGATACCAGCTGGTCTTGTCCACATAAAGCAATGAATGACTTCGCCTACCACGTTCAGCTGACATAGATGGAAAAATATCAGCTGAACAAAACAAGTTTGGCAGAAATTCATTCTTGGTGGCCTACATAATAAAATATCTGAGTTTTTTTAAACATACTGCCATGAAATAAAAAACGCTGTTTGCCTGAAAATCAAAAAAATAGACAGTATACAAGATGGATGCAGCTTCCGAGTTTGAAAAGTGAAGCCAACACAGACGTGGCTAAACCTGCCTTCTTTTTAAAAATAGCCAAAATGGCTAATGGGCTTGATCTCTGATTAGTTTATGAACTCAATCAATCATTTTGGGTCAAACTGAATAAAACATTAAGCCCATTTTGTAAATTTTGGTCATTCTAATTGTCAGAAAAGACAATAATCAAAACTGCACTCCACAAACCAAACGTATTGGTGTAGACTTGGTCATCTTTTATATTGTCTGTGGTCATAAACAGCACAGTGGAAAAGCTACATCAATGTTCTGTAAAAAGGGAGAAAAAAATATATACTCACTGGCCACTTTAGAGCTGCTCAAACTGCACATTTATGCGAATCATGTAATCAGCCAATCGAATAGGATTGCCTGGTCTAGTGAGTCTCGATTACTGCTGTGATCTTCAGACGGTAGGATCATAATTTTGCTTAGACATGAAATAATGGATCCATCCTGCCTTGTAGCAATGATTCAGGCTGGTGGTGGTGGTTTAATGGTGTGGGGGATATTTTCCTAGTACAGTTTGGGCCCCTTAGCCTTAGTAACAAATGAACATTGTTAAAATACCACCTGACAGTTGTTGCCAACTATGGCCATCCCTTTAATAGCACAGTGTACCCACCTACAGCTGCATGCAGCAAGATAACATGCCATGTCAAAAATCATCTCAAATGGATTTCTTGAACATGACAATGAGTTCACTGCACTCAAATGGCCTCCACAGTCACCGGCTCTCAATCCAACAGAGCATCTTTGGGATGTGATGGAACAGGAGATTCACATCATGGATCTGCAGCTGACAAATCTGCAGCAAATGTGTGTTGTTATCATGTCAATCTCTGAGGAATGTTTAAAGCAGCTTGAATCTGTGTCATGCGAGATTAAGGTGGTTCTGAAGCCAAAATGGCATCCAACCCAGTACTAGCAAAGTGTACCTAATAAAGAGGCCAATTAGTGTGTAGCTGAAATCAGCGCAATAGGATCTGCTTAAGAAAATTACTACAAATTCCCATTTTAAAAAAATTATATCCCATATTTCCCAGTAAACCTCTACCCAAAGTGTATAAAAACATATTTTTTAAAATATAGAATTACACAAAATAGCACTGTGGCGCGGTGGTTAGCACTGCTGCCTCACACTTAGTGTGAATGAGAGTGTGAATGGTTGTCTGTCTCTCTGTGTTGGCCCTGCAACAGGCTGGCGACCAATACAGGGTGTACCCTGCCTGGGGTACACCCTGCCTGGGATAGGCTCCAGCGACCCTGAAAAAGGATAAGTGGATGGATAAACGGACAAAATAGCATGTGAGGAAGCATCCAGAATAAGAAATGCAGTGCAGCTGTTGTTTCATTTGGCAGTGTATAATCCAGAATCCACAGACACTGCTCAAGCAAATGGAAATACAGAGCTGCTGGAGCAGAGCACCATCTCATAAGTTGTTTTTAGCAGCTAAACAGATCTTTTCATTACTTAATAATCAACCAATCCACTTGTAGACTTCTTGTGAAGCTCCCGTTCCTATGGTGACAGAACACAGAGATGAGTGGAAGTGCAAGAGGGGAGGAGGGGCAAGAGGACGTAGCTTCATTTTAGCATGGCTGAGCTATTTTTAGTGATGTGTCCTGGGTTTTCAGCCACCGTTGCAGTTTAAAGGAGAATTCACTGTAAGACATAATTTATCATAGATTCAGGAAGTCATTTCATTTCATTTCTCATCTCATCATCAGTGGAAGTGGCGCAGTGGGTAGGCGCTCGCCTTGTAGCTGGAGGGCTGCCGGTTTGAGCCCCTGTCCCTGCGTTGTGTCCTTGGGCAAGACACTTAAACCACATTGCCTAACGGTAGCGCTGGTCTCTGGCTGCATGACCGCAGATGCTCGTCCCTAGATGAGTGATTTAGAACGATCATTTTGTTGTGTGCACAATGACAATGAGTTGAATCTAACATTATTTAGGAGAAATTAATGTATATATATCCATCTGTCCTGGTCACAGAGGGGCTGGAGCCAATCCCAGGGCGAGAGGCAGGGTACACCTGTACAGGTCACCAGCCTGTCTCAGGGCTAACACAGAGAGACAGACAACCAATCACAGTGACATTCACACCCATGGGCAGTTTAGAATCACCAATTAAGCTTACCCCAGTAACTACATGTCTTTGGACTGTGGGAGGAAACCAGAGTACCCAGAGAAAATCCATGCAAACACAGGGAGAACATGCAAACTTCACACAGAAAGGCCTGGGCCAAAGTGGATTCAAACCAGACCTTCTCGCTGTGAAGCAACAGTGCTAACCACCACGCCACTGTGCTGCCTACAAGTAAAATCATTCTAATAACCTTCATGCGATTAGTCTAGGATTTTCTTACTCAGGTGTAACAACAATCCATATACCTGAGGTACTGAGTAAAAGCATCCTTGCATGTAAAAGACTCTAACGTATCCTTCATAGGAAACCTAAATTTGCAAAAGTGATGCATCTCCCGTTTCATACCACACATTTGAAGGTTACTATCCAATCCTTCCAACAATCAGATTAGTTAGCTAGTTAGATTTTTCAGTATAGGTATAAGTTTAAAGCCTTGAGGGTCACTCAAATGGATTTAATATGCCTTTTGTGTTAATGTAGTTGTACAAATGGCTCTCAGTGAAAACTCTTATGTTGGATATAACATTTTGTTTTAAGATTTGACTGACAAAAAGCCAAGCATTCCTGAACTCTAATACTATGAAAACTAAAAGACAAGAACAAGGCAGGGTTTAAAACATTGTGTTGTTTGTTGTGACACTCAGTCCAATCCATCCCTGCTGTTAAATTTCATTGCATACTGAAAGGAATAAAATCAATAGGCAAAGCTGTTCTACCCATACCAAACACAACAGCCTTAAGCTTTTAGCCAAAACAGTTAAATGAATGAAAATAAAAACATTACTTGGATGCTAGTCCAGAGCAGCAAATTGCAGAATCATGAGGGGATTAAACAATAAAACAAGAGTTGCTGTTGAGCTGTACCTGCAGCTGGCAGTGTGCTCTCCATGGTGCTGAATCTGAGACTAGCTGCCGCACACGTTCCAATACTGTGACAAGAGACACATCAGATACAATCTAAACTGTACAACTTCACCTATGCTCAGGACTTTATTCCATATGTGTGCTCAATGAAACCAAAAATGACTCTTTACATAGTCATAGAGATGTGGCATCTAGCAAACTGTTGTGGACACGCCATGAGGTCACTGGTTCCTGGTTCAGGTCCATAACCCTACATGGGGTTGTTATCTTACAATTATCATCCAGTATGGAAAATTACAAAATTCTGCTCCAAAAAATGCTAAATACTCCTGGATGAAATAATGTATGATTTCACATATTTGTAGCTGTAATTTAATTTCTCAGTAATAAAATCTATACTGCATCACACTTTTGCAGAAGCTGCTCCACATAGATGTGGTGTATCTGAAATTTTGTGTTGGTGTTGTTCCAATGTCATAGCCTTGAAAGTCAGGGTAAAAATACTGAAGAAAGGCTCATCAATGGTAACTATGTATGGAAATGGAGGCGTGACTCTGCTTTCTGGCACAATACCCCTAAACTTGTCCCAGGTGTGGACTTGCAAAGTTACAGTGTCCAAACGTTTGAGTGGTACTGTAAATCATCACAAAAATATGACTGTTCAGCAGTCTAAACATCCTGACTGGGGGAGGAAAAGGTACTGCTCATGATCCTGCCTGAGTTGTGCATCAGTATAATCAAATATTCAGTATTTAGGCTAATATTAAAATATGATGCAATATTTGTAACAGATCCATACACTGTTAATTACTTCATCAAAAATCCAAGCACCTGTTTTAAACAAGGTATTTTATGACATTGCCAAAAAATAAATAAATAAAAATCATTAAAGTCAAATATTTCAAACTTTGTTTTTGCCCACAGTGACTTGATACAGCCACATTTTATATTTATTATTATACTGAGACCATATTAGGTAATTTTTACTGGGAAAATAAAAAAATAAAAAAGACCTTCCTTCGGTAAGAAGTGTTACTGTAGCCATAAAGCTGCAGTGTTAGGATTTGTCATTTACAGCGTCTGTAGGGTCCATGCTGTTGTTTCCCCCGTTATTTTGGTCAGTTTGCAGCTTCTCTACTGTTGTGAGGCTGGAACAGTTCGAGGACAGAACATGCCACCTCTCATACCTCTGAACATGGCACAGCTCCTGTCGTCATCTCTGCTGTGTGTCAAACCGCAGCACCTCAGCAAAGACGCTGCTGTCCCACTTACCAAATACCAGCACCTCTAGCACACCTGTGCCAGTTAATAAGCAGCACAGGTTGTCTGTTATTAGAGGCTCGGTCTCCACTTATTACTAATTCACCATATGGAAATAATAAACGACCACAGCACAGATATGAAGGCAGATGTACCATGTCCTTTGTTACTCTGTTCTGTTCAGTCTCTCACCTCGTCTCCTTGACCGAACTGAAGACCGAGGTCCACCAAGTGCTCCACCCGGATGAAGCCGTCAGCATCCTCGTCACAGACGTCGAAAACCTCCTTGAGCCTCCTCAGAAACTGTAGGAGCTGTTCTTGTTCGGGAAAGACGCGTCCTTCCATTATACAGGGTTCGCGCGCGATATTTAGCTTATATCATAAATTCTTCCTCAGAGAACGGTTCCGACGGCCGCCATCGCCGCTCCAGTTCCCCGTTCCAGCTCCCGGCCCGACTGCTGCTGTTACACAAGCAGCACCGCACACTCGAGAGGCGCGAGGACTCTCGGAAAAGGGCGACGACTTACGATTTCAGCACGAGGCATTGCGTCACAGGCCAGCTGCTAATTCATAATCCAGGTGCGTTATCGCTTGCCTCCTGCTTTTGACGACAATGTATAAAATCTTATGGAAACCCATTTTGGCCAATAATCAAAGAAAATATATGAAACACGGGGAATGGCAACAATAAAGATAATATTATGGATTAAATCATATTACCATATAAAAACTTACCCAAGCTATAACCTTTTTTAAATTAACATTATTACCACAATTACAGTTTGGGTTCTGCTTTTATCAGTAATGACTCTTTCTAACCGCATATTGAGCAATGTAACAAAGCAAGTTCTCAGATTATGAAATGTGACAGAATATTCAGATAAATGTGCAAAATATAACATCTGTGAATATACTAGAACTTTGCCAGAATGAGTAGCCGAGAATGCAGTGTTTTATTGGAAAAACAGTTTATACAAGACTTATCACAGTCATATCCCTGTACAAAAAAAATAAAACCATTATGTCCCAGAGCTCAAACAGTCACTCATGCCCATTTAAATGTAACTGTTAAAAATGTGCTTATACACAGAGAAGGAAATTTAAACTAACCATAATTAAAACCATCAGCTGTTTGAAGCAGTAGGGATCCTGAAAAAGACAAGTCAACCTCAAAAAACTAGGCGAGTGTACAAATTCACTGTTCACAGGTTTAAATGATCAGTCTGGGCTCCAGCAGAGACTCCCACCGTTCTGTTATCTGTGAGAGGAAAGTCAAGATGTTACTTCAATTACAAGTCAAGTTAGATTGAGTTGAATGGTACATTTAAAAACAAAAGCTGTTGCCCAAAGTCAATAAGACATAATTAGAAAAAAAACAAAACAAATGAAAAACAATAAAAACTGAAGGAATAAAAGTGGGGTTTTCAGGGATGGGGTAAAAGTATCAAATGCTGGGGTATAAAGAGCCAGATGGTTCCACAATTCAGGAGCCGCTACTGCAAAGGCTCGATGAACCCTGTGTTTTTATCTGAACCTCAGGACTGCCAGGAGTCTCCGCTTAGAGACTTCAGTGCTCTGGTGGCAGTGTGAAGGGTTAAAATATCAGAGATAAGGAG
>VUQJ01007054.1:19584-29952 GCA_015108635.1 Andinoacara biseriatus | reverse complement strand
TTTTTTTTTTTTTTTTTTTTTAATTTTTTTTTTTTTTTCAAATTTTTTTTTTTTTTTTTTTTGGAGCTAGTTCAAAACACGATGAACAAACGGTGTGTGACTCAGTGTGGACGAGGGGTTTTGTAAAGTCTGGATGAAGTTTAAAATTTCCCAGCAGTGTTTAGGCACAAGAAGCCACAAATGATTTTTGAGAGAAATCTGATCCTGCCCATCTGAAAATGTACAAGACATTTAAATAAAAATGAGCATAGTTTTACCTGGAAAGTGTCTCCTTGTTGTCCTTCTGAATCATTAGAAAATGGCACGTTTCATGGTTATTATTAAATACTGTATTTTTAGATTTTATTTTTTTTTCTTTGAGGAAGACCTGTATACAAAAGGTGCACAATTTAAATATAGAAAGACATACCGACATGGCATGTTTACAAATTAAAATAATGTTCAAGAGTAATTACAGGTGTATACATAAAATCTTTTCTATTGACAACAGAGTGTAACTTTATAGTTTTAGCTCTTTCTGTTTGTTACAGAATTTAATTTCAGTGTTTCTAGGTTCAGTGTGAATAAGAGGTACAACTAATGTTAAAATACCATGTGACCAAACAAGATATTTTTTCATGCAGGATTACTTTTCAGAAGCTAAACAGCTGAAGTTATGTACAGTGAGGTTATATACAAAGTGACCCATGCAGCTCCATGCAAGAGCTTTCCTCGTGGGTTGAGGATGATCGTGAAAGTGGTGGATCAACCCAAAACTACACGGGAGGAGCTTGTTGATCTTAAGGCAGCTGGGACCACAGTCACCAAGAACACCATTGGTAACACACTACGCCATAATAGGCTGAAATCTTGCAGCACCAGTAAGGTTCCCCTGCTTAAGAGGGTACATGTACAGGTCTGTCTTAAGTTTGCCAGTGAACATCAAAATGATTCAGAGAAGGCTTGAGAGAAAGTGCTGTGGTCAGATGAAACCAAACTTGAGCTCTTTGGTGTTTGGAGGAAGAGATATGCTGAGTATAACTCAAAGGACACCATCCCCACAATAAAGCATGGAGGGGGAAACATGCTTTGGGCTGTTTCTCTTCACCATATTGAGCAGCCAATTTATGGGGCCATGCACTATAAAATCTTGGACAAAATCTACTTCCTTCAGCCACAACACTGAAGATGGGTCATGGATGGGAATTCCGGCATGACAGTGACCCAAAATGTACCATCAAGGCAACAAAGTGGCTAAAGAAGGAACACATTAAGGTCATCGAGTGGCCTAGACAGTCTCCAAACCTCAATCCTATAGAAAATCTGTGGAGGGAGCTGAAGCTTTGAGCTGCCAAGCAGCAGCCAGGAAACCTGAAGGATTCATAATGTTTTTGTAAAGAGGAGTGGACCAAAATCCCTGTGAGATGTGTGCAAACCTGGTGACTAAATACAAGACTTACTGCTGTGCTTTCCAACAAGGGTTTCTCCACCAAGAACTAAATTATGTTTTACCCGGGGATTAAAGACTTCTTTCACTCACTGACATGCAAATCAATTTATAACTTTTATGTAATTTTTTTTCTTCTGAATTTTAGGTTGATAGTCTGTTTCTCTCAAAACAAAATCATAAAAATTAGAGACAGTTCATTTCTTTATAAGTGAGCAAACTTACAAATTCAGCAGAGCATCAATTATTTCCCCCACTGTGAGCATACTACTGACAGAAAGGAGTGAACGCATGATACAACATGATGTAGCATCTGACACTAATGTCCTGGTTACTGAGTAGTTCCAGAAAGGGATCAAATTTGGTATGAATAACATTGATGAATGCACATTATTTGGTGCCTTTGTGCTCGCTCGACACAGACAGCACACATTTCTCCACACCCATCTTCCAACTCTTTCATTTTTCAGCTACGCCCCATCAGCATTGTGTGCACCGCTGCAACACCTGCATGTTGATAAAATCTCTTCATGCACAGAAACAGACACACAAACACCTGCCAAAGTACTCAAAAATACTTTTGTGGTTCTAGTAGGTCTCTATAGGACCACATTTTGCCATGACGACACACACACACACACACACAAAGAAAGAGACAAGCTTAGAAGGTGTAAACAATTCCAGTCACACTGATGCAGTTGGTAATTGTGTAGCCTGGAGGGATTTGGTGCACTACAGAGAAAAAATAGATCATAAATGTCCCCAAAACAAAAACAAAAATGTCCAAGACAGTAGTGGAGATCAAAATGATGGTTGGCGTCAAAGATTGAAGTCCAACCCACAAACACTGAGGAAAGAGCACCTCTCCCTCATATTCTTTTTAATCTGCTACATGTATCTTGTAACACTGTGAGAGGCAGCATGACACATTTTTTTAAATGTAGCATTCGTTACACCTTAAGTTTAATTTCTTAGAAAAAACAAAACACAAACACTTAGATATATGTTAACCATATCTAAATACAAAAAAAGGGAGAAAGAAATCAAGGTACCTGTTCTGATATAGCACCCCCTGTTTAACAAAGATTCATGTGGTCCCTGGAGTCTCTCATATGCCTGGAAGCTTTCCCTGCACCAGACAAGGAAACAGCTGCATACAAATTATGCCTCTGGCTTATGTGTAGCTTGTCCCTGTGGCTTATGGTGGGAAAACCGGTGAGACTCAATTAAATCAGTGACAGATGCCATGCTGAATTCCAAAACATTACTTTGGTTCTGATAATACCGCTCTCACTATAATGATTCAGCATTCACATGCTCCCCCGATGAGGTTTCACTTAAATTTATCCCAGTGGCTTTGCTGAGATATAACCCACACAGAAGCTAAAAAAAAGACTTGGATGTAACCCCTCTGTAATCACTGGCACTTTCATTGGTTATTATGTGTTTTCTTTGTAATTGTAAGTAATCAAAATGACCTATTCTTAATTTAATTGCCTGCATTGTATTGCATGTAACAAGTTATTTTACATCAATGAAGATGGGTTATTATGCTGTCAGCTGTACTTAAAACACTCACTTGACAAGGGAGCTAAAATGAAGAGCCCCTCCAAGGAAATCCTACAGGGAGTGTTGGGTGGGTCCTCTGTGAATTGGGATTTGTTCTGGCACATCGCACAGTGGAACAGTCACTCAGGATCTAGGGCTTTTGAGGGGAGTTTGGAGGCCTGTCTCTGAGTGCGGTGGGATGTGTTGTCCTGTTGGAGGAGGCTGCAGCTGTCTGTGAGCGTCATTGTCATGGTCTGATGAGGTCTGCACATAGGCAGTATGAAAACATGTGCATGGCCACAGTGATGTCACCCACTGGTTTGTGAAGCCCACTTATGAAACCTCAGGGAGGTCACTGCATGCTCACTGGATGAATAGCCATCTTCCTTTTATTCAGTATGACCTGAAACCACCACCTGAGCCCTGATGCAATCCCATTAGAAAGATTGTAGGTTTGAGATATTTCTGAATTGGCTCCACTTTTCAGAACCACAGAAGCTACATCCATTTTACACTGTGGGTCTGCAGCAGTGTGCAAGATGACCAGCAACCCCCCCCTCACCCCCATCCTCACCCTCTACGCACTGGTTTTATTGTCGCGCATTAATGTGCTGTCTCTTTAAGAAAGAGGGCGTGACTTGTAATAATTGTGGAAACCAGTGACTATTCAAAGACTTTCCATTAAAAAAAAATATCCCCACGCATTGTCTCATCTTCGGGGCTGGTAACTTTACCGAGAGGCTTAAAATGGCGCAGCAGTTTGTTCAGGCGAAAATTAAAGGAGACAAAGTGGTGGTGTTTCTGAAGCCCACCTGCCCTTACTGCACCATGGCTCAAGACGTTTTGTCGAAATACAAGTTCAAGCCGGGACATTTTGAGTGCGTTGATATCAGTGACCGCAGCGACGTGGACAGCATGCAGGACTATTTCCTGGAACTTACCGGAGCCCGCACGGTAAGCTCAGATCCTCTTTGTCACAACCAGGGCGAGAGCTTTACTTTAAAACACGCACACACTTGTGGCAGTTTCTCAATACTCAGACCAGCTCCGTTTCGTGTCACAGTCAGAGTCTCTTAAATCGCCTTTCTTCCCCATTCTGACCCTCACTTTGAGCTTCAGCAGATCGCCTTGATGGTGTCTAAATGCAGAGTCACTGCCATATGATTGACTGATTAGATTGCAGTGGAGTATGTGTACCTAATAAAATGCTGATGAGTGTATGCTTGAACTAAAGATCCGTAAAATTCAAAAGGAAAAGTTTTTTTATTTTTATTATTTTTTTTTATTTTTTTTTTAAAGTGGCATGGACTCTGGGCCTGTGCCAACAGTGGCAGCTGGATAATCCAACCCATATTATACTTTATGAAATCCAGAAATCACCATTGTTACAGGAATCACATTGTTCAAAAGTAACACGTTTTGTCCTTTTTTATATAATTTATCGCAAAGCATTAATTACGTTTTGCATTTTTATGATCTCTCTTTTGGTTTTGTATCCCAAAAGTACTAAAAAATATGACTAATGCAGGAAAGCACTGAATAAAAATGTCAAATGTAGTGCAGTAGAAGTAACTACTCAAGAAGCTACTCAAGTATTTTAAAAAAATTTGTACTGCGGTATTTGAGTAAATGTGTTTGGGTTTTATCTACCACTGATTAAACAATTAGACCTAAATATCTGAGACCAATTAATTTTCACTGAAGTCAAAAGGAGGAATATGGTCCCTACAATGTTTCTCAAAGGGCCAAACCAGCATTTCACTGTGGATGATTGTGAAAATCCTGTTTGCTGGGGAATTCACGCACCATTGATTGGTGGCAGTAGCATAAGGGTGTGTGTATGGACACAAACAGGAGAAAGAAGTCTGGGGTTGGACATTTACGTCAAACTGAATTCACCTTGCAGAGGAGAAATAGCACTCCATACTTCAGGAACATGCTCCACCATCTGTTGGCATCTTTATGGAGAATGATTCTGAGCTTACCTCAAAGCTTTCCAAGAGGCATCTGAAGTCCCAGGAGTTCTGACTGTCATAAACTTCATAGTCACCTGACTTCATCCCCATCAGCAGAGAAAAATGAGAAAAACAAGCATTTGTGACATCAGAGAAGCTTTCTGGATTATTGCGTGGATTTATATTATAATGAGATAACATGGGTTATCATATTTCACAGCTTGAGTGCATACTCCCATTAGTTCAGAAAGAGGGGCAGACCAATGGAACCAAAAAGATACTCACTCAATGGTGATCGCTGCCCCTGTGCATGAGGTTAAAAGTTAATGGCTACATTACCTGTTTTTCTTGTGTTGGTTTAGGTCCCACGAGTGTTCATCGGTGAGGAGTGCATCGGTGGTGGCAGTGATGTGGCAGCCCTCCAGAAGAGTGGCAAACTGGAGGGAATGTTGAAATCTATTGGGGCCCTGCAGTGATTCATCTCAGATCTCCAGGTATGGTACAAAACTTTACCTTTAATATACAGTACACACCCTGTCAATAACACTTTGTAACTATATATACTCTAAATTAATTGAAAATCAGTGTTATTTAATGAAATAAGTAGTGTTTACAAATCACAGTTCATGTATAGTTTAGGATATTTATGAGTACAATATCCTTTTTTTTTTTCTTCAATTAAATAACCTGAAATTACTGACTGCACCTTTTAAAGATCCGTGCTGTGAAATCATTCCACTCTGGGAAGAAGAACAGTTCAAAGAAATCATTAAAAGCCCAGAATTACCATGACATTCATACGCAGGATGAGTGTAAGTAAACCTTAGACCACAACTGAACAGGAGCGTGCAGATAGTGATGGAGTCATTAATATGTTAAAACATGTCTTTATTTAAAGTCAGACGCCATGTAATCTACAGTCTGTACAGCACAGGCCCAGAGGAGCCTTATGTGTGTCTCCACACAGGCTGTGGATGCAGCACTGGAATACACTTAGTTTCACAGTCCAGAGTTTCATCAGCTGTTTATTTATTTGTATTAGTCAGAACGCACCAATTTGTAAAATTCTGGGTCTTTACCAAATTTTTTAAAACAAGAGTTTGGTTGATTGCTGATGCCAGTTAGTTTATTTATATCTTAGTATATTTATTTTATTGATAGGACAAAAATAAAACTTCATTATAAATAATTAAGTGAACAGTTTCAAAGTCTTTCAGCTATTCAAAATCGGGATTTATCCGAGCATTTTTATGCAGGTCCAGAATTTAGTTGATTTTTCGCAGCAGCTGTTTAAAGACACCAGCTGATTTCACCTGTTTGTTTGTTTGCTTGTACCACATGCACAGAAGAAATGCAGCAGAAGGCTAATACTGCAGGAACAGGATAAGAAAGTATTGCATACCGTTTCTTGATCGATCGTGATCCACAGATTTAAAAAAACACCTGCAAGCTGTCACTCTTGATGGTTTTCGCTCGTTGGAGGTTTATTTAAGAAATAAAGCTGTTCAGTCGTTCTGAATCGAATAAACAGCGGTGAAACGTTAGACTGTAAAGTAGTGCCACCCTGTTTGTCTCTACTCCAAATGTTAAAAAAAATGTTCACATACTGTATAGTTTACAAAAATAACTGAGCACCAATAAATCATAATCTCATTATGATTAAAAACATTTAAAAAAAAAAGAGAAAAAAAAAAAGAATAAAATATCTCGTATCCACCCGGAGGCTTTGAGATTTTTACCATACTAACTTTTGTTCATGATATGGTGCTTTTTTTTTCTGCATCTTCATCCCACTATAACTGCAGCGAAAGGCTTTTGCCTTTTTTTGACAGCGACAGGTCGTTACTTATTATTGCAAACAGAAAAGCAACCATTTAAAAATCTTAGTAACCTGCAAAGTAAAGCGTGTAAAAGTCCATCTCAGCTGGTTTTAACATAAATTAAAAAACAAAACAAAAAAAACAGTGATTATTGTTGTAGATTTGGTGTGCAGATATTAATACAGGCTAGATGCTGTTTGATTTGAGGCTTGAGCCTTTTCTCCATGAAAGTCTAACTGCTTCATCTGACACGTATGGACTCGACTCTGGTTATAAAAATCAATCTGGTTGTAAGACGGTCACTGATGCTGCTCTGTCGATGTGAAAGGATCTAATGAAGAGTTGTAAGTAAATTGGTCCTCCCCCAGTTTGCTAAACTGAATTCCTGGTTACACATCAAAATAAGTATGACACCGCTACCAGCAGCAATGATAAATTACGTGTATCGTGACCAATTATTCCACCACAGGGCCAGTAATCTATGATTTCAGTGCTGTTTATCTAACTCTCAGAAAGATCCTTCAAAAACACTACTTAACCCAATTTCTTGAAACCTGGGGCGAGGTGGAGCAGAGGCCAAGGAAGAATTATTTTTGGAGTAGATCTGGATTACTTGCTTTAAAAAAAAAAAGGGAGGGGGGTCATTTTTTATCTAAACTATCTGGAAATTGTCACAAATTGTAACAAAAAAGATGAGTTTAGGATGTAATTTGGCACAAAAGGTGACACAGGAACCCCAGAGGTTCACGATGGGAGTAATTTTAGTGTTCAAACATGCATGGTTGATCTCAGAGCTTTTCTTACAGACGTGTTTCTTTCACAGCAAATGTGTCCATTACATGGAAATACACACAGGTTAGTTTCCCTCCCTGCACAGATATGTTTATTAAATTGATCTCCTGTTATCCACTATGGCCAGTGAGAGCCAGTGAAGCTTGAAAGGGTGAGTAGTGAGCAGCTTTGCTGGAACCTAACTCAGACTGAAAGTGTACACTCACAGCGAATGAACCAGAATTTGATGAGACGCACAAGGACTGAGTGAATGAGTGACAAGGAGACTCAGATAGGGTACATCTTGGTCATGACTGAAATGGAAACCCATACGGTCACACGATTGGTGATACTGGTGAGATCTAGCTCACTGCTTAACATTGTTTACACAAACAGGTGACAAGTTGAACAGAATAAAATGAGCTTTGTTGCAAAAAAAAAAAAAAAGTAATATTTCTCATTACTTCTTGTTTTTCATTGGGTCGCTTGACCAATCGGAGCAAACTGGGCTTTTCAGCATGGAGCCTTAAAGAGACAGAAGCCATGAATAGAAAAAGGAGTGTTTCAGCAATGTACTGTATGTGATGGATAATTTGTTTTCAAACAGGAAAGTATGTAAATCTATTCTAGTAGACCCTTCAAATAAAATTCTGTAAATGAGCACAATATGGGCACTTTGAGAAATTCTGTGTTTGCACAAGTTCACAATCTTTAGATCAAACAGGATGGGATGCATCATGAGTGATCATGGGTTTCATTTATGACACAGAGGTCCTGCGTCCAGCGTAGAGAAGACACGCAGATGTTATTAGGTGTTGAGTAGATAAGAGAACTCATCAGCACTATTATCTTCCCGTTTAATCAACCTGAAGTCACATTACCCGTTAATGTAGTTTGAACCAGACTGCATGTGATCCTGGTTGTTTTTCCAACAGATATGTGGACATTTGATATATCAATACTTGATACTCAATACTGAAGCCATTTTGTGTCACTAGTCATTGCTAAAAATCCGCAGCTTCGCACGGCATTAGAAATGCAATCTTTCACAGAGACTCTGGCCAGTGGCCGGTCATATTAGAGTCTTATTGGGTTTTGTGGATGAGTTATTTTATTATTGCCCTCGATGGAATAGTCATTTTTCAAAGGATGCGCCAGTCAGTCCGCTGAGGGAGGAGAGGCATGTCGCAGCGATCTGATTGTTTAAGGAGTCTTGCCTCTCTTTTTTTTCACCTCTGCATAGTCTAAGTTCAGCCCTTCATACAGCAGGATAAAAAGAAAAAAACGTGTCTTCTGTCTGGTTTCCCACATGTTGATGTGCATTGTAATCCTTTGTTGTCTTTTTTCTTTGCCCTCCTTTGCTCTCCCCCACAGAAGGCTTTGGCGTCCAGGTTTGGTCACATGACAATGCAGCGGGACTTGCGGAGTTTGCGCCGTCGCTGCTGGTACTCGCTGAGCTCCTGCAGGTAGCCTCTGGACGGCCAGCGTAGTCTCTCCACCTGCTCACGCTCCTCATCTGGACCACACATAAACACAAAGACACATTATTCAAATCTGTACCCAAAATTGCATGTTTTGTTGTCTCCTTCATGTGGTCTTTTTATCTCACTTTTGCCCTTTAGTACCCGTCCAATTACCTTAAATGAGCCTTATGTGTGCATGGCATATGACGACAATAAAGAAATTGTATTGCTACACCAAGTCACTGTTAATCTTTGCAATGGGCTTGTTTTACTTTTATGTGGTCAGTAATATGCACAAGAGGGAACATACCAGGAAACATACAGACATACATATAGCTGAGCAGTAGTAAACTTGAAAAAGTGTGACATAAACAGAAACCGTTTGCCTTCAGTTATATTTTGGTGCCTCAGTGCCGCAGCCAACATGTTTCAAAAGGTGCAACTTTTACTTTGAAGGTAAACACTACAGCTCATAGAGTAGCTAGACACTGTTTATAGACGAGTCAGTTACGTCCATTCAAACTACAATCACACCAAGATGCTAGCGACCAAAGCAGTTTGAGCATTAGTAATAATACAAAGCAATCAGAGGCTTTTCCCGGTTGGGAAATACACATTTTTCCAATAGGCAGTTGCTAAGGGGTCACTGACAGGCCTGTCTGACTGGGAATATAGCAATCATTTTTTCAGCAACCACTTGCAACTGGTTGAGTAATGCTCATTTTCCCCTCATGACTGATGGTTGCCAGATGCTCATGGACCAGTCTCTAGGCCTGTGTGACTAGCCTAGGGACCAGTCTCTATAGGTGATCAATTCAACACCAATGCTGATGTTGATATTGGATCAATACTAGCGTGCTACGCTTGATGCTTTAGTTTGTCTCCTGCAAGTTCAGTACGTTGCGCCCATTCATCAGAAAAGGGTCATGTCTGTGCAAACACCGCTTCTCTCATTTAGGCACACTTGGCTCCGCCCCCTCAAACCCTGCTGTGTGTTCAGGTGTTCTGCAGTCACGTGACTCGGCGGCACTGAGCAGATCCATGTAGGCTGCTGTAGTGGTGTGCTATACCGTGATGATTATAATGAAGCCATTTATGCCTGATGTACGGAAGCTGAGAGCGGACGTGGTACCTAAAAACTTTTTTCTGATGGTTTTCTTGAGATAACGAGTTATTTATCTGGTTATCACAAAATAAATACCATTTTCACGAACTTTGTTTTCTCGAGAAAACAAACTTTGTCTTCTCGAGATAACAAGTTAATTTAACCGTAGACCTCCATGTGCTGACGATCATGTCCTTTATTGTCAAAACCAAAACAACAACGACCCCCGTGCTGACTTCTGCATGTCACATGAACTTCCAGGGTCACAGTCACACCGCAT
>VUQJ01007047.1:6766-38227 GCA_015108635.1 Andinoacara biseriatus | reverse complement strand
CTCTCTTTCTAGTCCCTGTCAGTACTCTAGCTGCAGCATTTTGGATCAGCTGAAGGCTTTTCAGGGAGTTTTTAGGACAGCCTGATAATAATGAATTACAATAGTCCAGCCTAGAAGTAATAAATGCATGAATTAGCTTCTCTGCATCAGCCTGAGAAAGGATGTTTCTAATTTTAGAAATATTGCACAAATGCAAAAAAGCTCTCCAACATATTTGTTTAATGTGTGCATTGAAGGACATATCCTGGTCAAAAATGACTCCAAGATTTCTCACAGAGTTACTGGAGGCCAAGGTAATGCCATCCAGAGTAATTATCTGGTTATACACCATGTTTCTAAGATTTGTGGGGCCGAGCACAAGAACTTCAGTTTTCATTTACATGAACAAATCAGGAGTCTAAGAGATTATTCAACCCACTGCAGTGCAGCACCTTTAATACCTACGGCATGCGCTAATCTCTGTGATCCCATTCCCATCACATATAGGAAGACATGGCTGAAGATTCAGTGTATTAGCTGTAAAGATGGTTATTTTAAAAGACCAAAGAGAGGCTAGTTGTTCCCCCCCATTTCCAGTCTTTATGCTAGACTAAGATAGCCACACTTGTACCTGGTAGACGGTAACTTTTGCATCAAGGTCATGGGCGATGCGAGTGAGGCTGAAGCGTGCCAGGTCCACGGGGTCTTCAGGCAGTTGCTTGGGCAAAGGAAAGGGGTTTATGTGCTTGAACTTAGGGAACCAGTACATGATACGCTGGTACTTTCTCATAGGGTGGCTCTTCTCTCCAAAGATCTGGACCAGCAGCACTTTGGTCTCAATGTTGGGCATGATACCTGAAGCACAGACAATGACAGACAGATACTGAAAACTGTGCACAGGTTTCCTGGACATCTCCAGAGAATTTCTCCAGAATCTCAACTAATTCAGTGACATTCCTGGTCTTCCACAATCTGACAGACACCCACCAAAATTCTCCATCTGCTCCAGAAGTTGCACTCCACACTCCTGCTGACGGGGATAGTGGTTGAACATTCGCTGGATAAAGTTTCGGGGCACAAATACCTCTTTGGGAAAAACGTCCAGCAGCTTGTTGTAGACAGTGAGGTCTTTCTCCACGCCGAACTCCGGCATCTTCTTCAGAGCAGCATAGATAAACTCCACATGACCTCGCCGCCTTATGTCTCTCTTGGTGTAAAAGTCTATCACTTTGTTAAACGTGGCCTTGGTTTTGGCCTCTTTGGCCACCTGCTCAAACAGATCATCATGGGTGACCAGAGACTTCTGCCTTGTCTTGTCCTCCTCGTTGTTAACAAACCGTGCAGGCTGGCTCTTGGTACACGCTGGGCTGCTGTGGAAATGCCTCAACCCCTAAAACACATGAAACATTCATTATATACATATTTATTAGAATTCATATGATAGAAATATTATTATTTCCTTGTCTCTTTGGAGTATTTAGGGCTTCAGAACCAAAGGTAAACTCAGACATGTCTGGGTACACCTGGACAGGTCGTCAGCCTGCCGCAAGGCTAACAGAGTGTGACAGAAAACCATTCACACCTATGGGCGATTTAGAGTCAGCAGGTAACCCAACCTCACTGACTGCAGGTCTGTGGGAGGAAGCCGGAGTACCCGGAGAGAACCTGCAACCTCCACACAGAAAGGTCCCAGCTCAAACCGGGATCCACTGAGGTCACACTGATAACCACTGCACCTCCACCTCGTCAGACCAGTATGAGCCAAAGCCCTCTAGTTCACTTGGTATGATTAGCTGTGGAGGTGCAGTCAAAGGTCCTCTACTGCACCGTGTTTATCCAAACTGTCTCCATTTGTGCTGCGTGACAGGTGACAAACAAACACAACAGAACCACTAACACTGCTGCCCTCGGGCCTCCTGCTTCCTTACATCAGTGCAGTGAATGAGTTGCATGTTGGGCAAATTCCGGTTGCCTCTAGAGCTCACCTGGCGCTGCGGATACTGCAAGCTGCTGGGCTGACGCGCGCTGTACGGCCGCAGTAGAGCGCCGTTCCCAGCAGGAGAGCGAGGCCACAGCTGCGGCGGCCGCGGCCTCCCAGCGTGTCCGAGCAGCTGCAGCAGGTGGCGGCTGCCCTTCATCGTGGAGCCCCACGCTGAGTGTCAGTGCGCAGAGCCAGGGACGGACATGAGGTTCACGATCTTCACAAGTCTCCGGTGACCCTCAGCAGGGTGGAGATACCTGAAAAAAACATCCCATTTGTGAGTGAAGCGCCGCTTAGGGGTCAAACAAAGTGAGGTTCGTTATTACTAAGAAACTGCATCCAGCAGATATACCTGCGTTAACCCCTCAGTGTGTTGTTGTCATCATTTTCAGAGCAGAGCGTGTAACTGTTGACAGGCGTGAGTCTCCTTCAGGAACCGCTCTCCGGCATCCTGGTCCGTCACTCATCTCCTTCCCCCAAACACCACAAACACTGACAGCAGTTATATCGTTCCGCACAGATCCTCGGTAGGCCGTGAAAGCTGTCACGTTTTGTTCTGGCTGGATTTGAACTGCTGCGAATGCCTTGTTGTCCTGTAGTCTGAAACGTGAGTCTAACACGTCTGACAGGGATAATCTTAGTCCCTCTGAGCCAGAAACAGCTCCCTGTCCGTGTCAGTGACGTCCACACTGCCTTCATTCTCTCACTGACATTAACGTGTTTTTACAGACCAACAAATACAACATCACAGCGTATAAGGATGATTTACTGGCCATAAAAGACCGGACTGATTACAATGCAGGTACAGAGTCAGAGACGGGTCATTTCTTTATTTCACATATAATGCATCCTGCTGTCTGTTACCAACATCAAAAACATACAAGCATCGGAAATCACTTTTTGGCACAACACCGGAAATGCATCGACGTTTGGAAACATGTGACACCATCGTCTCCACAGCGACACCTGCTGGCCTATCTGACCATCGCCGCATGTTGACGACGCTGTGCTGTGAAACTGATGCAAAAACCCTGCGCTGCTCCAAACCAGAGCATCGATACCATCCCGATCAGACCGTGAACGCACTGACAGGGAGAGCAGCGGTCACACGCCGTTTGCTTCCCCTGTGAACACGCTTTGCTTTCCCGCTATAGAGTCAGACACGGAGGGGAGGCTGCTGTGGGCGCAGGCCGCCTCCTCTCCGCCCTCTGAGTTTGGATGTTTGTCTCATTTTAAGATTTCTCAATGTAGATTGGAGGGCCCACTATTGCACTAGTGAATGAATATTGAATATTATGTTCAGTATGAATAATATAATATTGCACAGAGATGTGGGTATTGCACAGTTAGAGTGGGTGAGTGTGTGAGTTCAGGGTGGTGATTGCTCTGCCGAAGAAACTGTTCTTGAGTCTGTTTGTTCTGGCTTTTATGCACCTGTAGCGCCTGCCAGAGGGCAGCAGGTCAAACGGTCCAAAGCCAGGATGTGAGCTGTCCTTCAACATGTTTCTGGCTCTGCAGAGGCAGCAGGAGGTGCAGACCAGCAACCACATCACACAGTTTGCAGATTACACCAACATGGCGGTGCAGTGCAGCAGCTGTTAGGGTGGTGCAGTGAGATCAACCTGATCCTCAACATCACTAAGACAAAAGAGATGCTAGTGAACTTTAGGAGGACAATACATGTCATTCAGCCTGTTCATCGCTGGGGACGGGGTGGAGCTCACCCGGAGGACGGCCTGACCTCCACCCACACTGTCAAAGAGACCCAGCAGAGACTGCATTTCCCGAGGGTCCTCGGGAACAAGCAGCTGACCCAAAACCTGCTGTGTGTGTGTGTGTCTGTTTTGGGCTGGGTCTCTTCTAATCTTATTATTGTGTTATTAACTATTTTACTATTTATTGTCGAGGCACCTGAAAAGATTGCAATTTAAATTTTGTTGTGTAACTTGTGTGTACAATGACAATAAAGATTCTGTTGTTTTACCCCGAGGCTGCAGCCTTCGTGCTGTTTGTGAGACATTTACTGCAGGAGTCTCAGTGCGGAAAAAACAAACTCCTTTGACACGAGAATCGTTAGGAAGCAGGTCGCCTGTAATCAGTGGATTTTCTGGCTTCTTGCTTTCTTGTATGGTCAGAGTTCATTCATGTGCAGCTGGTTTTAAAGCTCGGAAACTGCAAATCACATGGAAGTGTGAGGACGGTGAGCTAGTGTGTGCTGAGTTCACTGCCTCAGAGAACATCTCCCCCGTCCTGCCTCTGCAGCCATTCACTTTTACACTTTTATTACTGTGGCCACATTTCTCTGTGGACTGTGTGTGTATTGTTGTAAATGTGCACAGAGGGTTTTTTTCTTCTTTTTTTCAAATGCCAAAGTCACCCCCCCCCCCACCCCCAGCCATGGTTGCCCGTCCAGTTCATGGTCTGCAGCGACCCTGCGGTCAGAGGGAGGATGCAGTCACTCACTGCTGCAAATATCATTTTCTGTTGATGTAGAGAATAAACGGAGTTACAGATGAAACTTGCCGCCTTTTTTATTCTCCTCCGTGAAACCGAGGGCGGGTTTTAATGGCACAACTGAATGAATGTTCCGCGCAGCGCTGATGAGTCAGTGGAGCGCAGGCAGCATCCTCTGTCTCACCCCTGTGACAGCAGTCATTATTGGATTGATTTAATCACACTTTGGAGCTCGGAGTTTATAGCATATACTGGTCTTTAAAGTCCACAGCAAAAAATTAAATAAAATGGGACGCGTGTGTAATAAAGAGCAGTGGTAGCTGCAGGCCCTGCGAACAGCAGCAGGGGAAACGCACCAATCACGGGCTAGCCATGGTCACATGACCAGCCCGCTTAGCTCGGAGAAGAGCATCGAAACCTCTGCATGGGCGTCCCATCCAATGTCAAAGGTCACGGGAACATCACATACACAGAGCCTCCAGTCAGCTCTGTAAAGGTTTGAAAGTAACAGTGTTTAAACACAGTTTATTTATTTATTATAACTGGTGCTGGGTTCTGTGGTGGAGCTGGATCAGGGTGGTGCTGGTGGGTTCTGTGGTGGAGCTGGGGGGTTCTGTGGTGGTGCTGGATCAGGGTGGTGCTGGGTCACGGTGGTGCTGGGGGGTTCTGTGGTGGTGCTGGGTCAGGGTGGCGCTGGTGGGTTCTGTGGTGGAGCTGGATCAGGGTGGTGCTGGGTCACGGTGGTGCTGGTGGGTTCTGTGGTGGAGCTGGATCAGGGTGGCGCTGGTGCCGTCTCTCTACGCTTGGTGGGTGAGCTGCAGGTGGAGAAAGGTGGATGTGAAGGGTTTCTGGTACGCTGCCTCTCTGCAGTCCTTTCACCTGAGTCACGGGGACGCAGGTAACTCAGGCAACTTCCCGCCAACAGTGTCAAGTTAGCCGTAATTAGGGGCTTCACTTCCGGAACAAGTTTTCAGTCTGCGCGTCTGGTTGTTTATATTATTATTATTATTTTGTCGTTATATTTAAAGTAATTTAAGAATATATTTCATATGTTTCCTCCGTTTATTTCTCTGTGTTTCTCTCTGTGTGTTTGATCGGCTGCAGCGCTGCATGTAGCGGAAAATTCCGTTTCCGGTATTCTTCTCAGACCTGCTGGTCTCCGGAGTGAGACTGTCCTCTGTCAGCATGGAAAACACACCTTAGAGCTGCCGCTGCTCTACACAGGAGACACCGTGTGAACGTGGGTCATGGACTCGTCTACGAACAGCCTGGGTGAGTACGGCCGCGGCTTGGCCGGCGGCGCAGGGGAACTTCAGGGCGCCGTGAGTCCGCTCTAAGATGGCACTGCTCAGGCTGCCACAGGGTCCCGCACTCGGCTCACTCTGCTTTACTAACGTGTCGGCCCTCGGAGCTGCTGCTGCGCTCTCCGGGCGCACACAAGCTGTGAACTGAACGCACAAACGCAGTTTTCGGTAGTTTGGCCGCCGCAGTCTTTGGCGTGCGTCAGCGGACGGCGGGAGTACCAGGCGGGCGCCTGCTCGCTCCTCACTGTAAAGGGGATTTTGGGGCTTGACTGGAGTGAAAGGATGTGGCTTTCCCAAAGTTCCCCGTGTGTCGTTCAGCGTTAGCAGAGACCGAAAGTCTCCGTGAATGTCGGCGGAGGCTGTAGGTGGGATTGGCAGCGCTCAGCCTGCGTCTGCGTTACTTTAGGAAACTCACACAGCTGTTTTGATTTCTGCCCGAGCGATCAGGACACACTGAGGCGCCCGCCACGGGTTCATTGTGTGTTGCAAACTGCGCTGTGTGCTGCTGTCAGACTGCGTGTTGTCACGGGTGGGTTGGTGGGTGGGTATAGCGGCTGCTTTGACGGACCACCAGCAGAGCTTTCAGGGGATCCGACCAACGCGCCGCGGCCCAAAGTGCGAGAATAAAGTGCGGCGCGCAGAGAACCAGCTCATCGGGCTGAAGCGAGAGCTGCACGTCCTGCTCTCCAAGTCACACGGACTTTTTGCAAGCAAGCAGCAGCTGTGGGTGTTTGAAAGGCTCCACCCCATCTGCCCCCGCAAAACTTACTTTGAGGCAGAAGCTGGAAGCTTGTTGCCCAATGCCGCGTTTCAGTCACATCTGTAGACCCCTGACCTGCCTTACATGCTCCTGCTGGACCGCCAGAGCACCGGGAGCTTTAAATATCATTTAGGGAGTTTGCCTGCAAACCTTTTGGGTCTCAGTGCTGGAGGGAACCGTTAAGAAGCAGCCATTTCTCTTAATAGAGGTAATTATGTTTCATGATGAAGATGGTCGCTGTTGTGGGTCATTGCGCGGTGTGCTCAGTGTCAGCTGACTGACTTGCACCATGTCATGAGTTAGATGTGATCCACTCAACTCAGTAACATGCAGAGACTGAGATCCGGTATTTGTACCCACTAATCCAGCCAAATGTGCTGCACAGGAATCAGATGCAGGCGCGCAAGTTGAAGTAGATCTGAAACAGTTGGATTCACAGGCCGATAGTCGGCAAACAATTTTAACAAATTCACAGTTTGTCATTTTTTAGGGAAGAGGAGTGGAAGAAATGTGCAACAGCTGCAGATTCCAGTGACACAAAAGAAAACGTGTGGCTTTTCTAACAGCTGTGAACAGCTAATGTGGATTTAAGCTTGAGACATTTAAAAGACCCCGACTTCAGTTTTATGGCACTTCATTTGGAGCCTGATGCTGGGATGTTAGGATTGATGCCGGTACCATTTTTAGGTGCTAAAAATGATATATCAGTATTGAAAATATAAAACATGCCTGTTGATCTTACTGCCTCTTCATCTGTCATACATTGAGTCTGAATTTCATTGCCTGGGCCGAGTAACAACCAGACAATCACAGCGTGAAAACTGTAGCTGGCAGAAACTTGGGAAACCACCAAAAATTCATCCAGATATGAGGATACGTTATCCAAGCTGCTCCCACCCGACCAGCGAGAACACATGCATGCTTCCAGTGTGCGCACAGTACAACCTAAACTATGATCTTAGCTGCAGCTGTGTGTGTTGGGATTTGTTGTGTATAGCTGTAGCCTGGACAAAAACGGTCTTTGTCATCAGTCACTTCTTTCAGTGTATTTTTGACACTTTGCAGCACGTGGGAGTAAACCTGGATTTGTGTGTTTGTGTGCGTCACCCTTCTTCTAGTCTCCACTTTGCACCCGTCACCTTATCAGATGCAGTCGCACAATCCAACGAAGCCTTCTGCTGTCTCTGCTTGAGATCCTGTGTGTTTTTTGCTGTTGTCAGTCAGGGCCTATGATGTGTCACGCTCTTGAGTAAGTGCGTAACTTTAGCTTTAGCGGATGGAGGCACGGATTGACCTTTGTTTCAGTATCCTGCGGCAGTCGAGCTGAGGCCTCAGCACAGTGACGGCTGGTTTGTACTAATCAGAAGGTCGGATGTCCTCTGCTCTTCAGGAAAAGGTTGCAGCTTATGCTCAGGGTGTAAAAGCACTTTGGTCAGGCTAGACTAACACAGCCTTACCTGGCTCACCTTCCTAGCCACTGCAGCAAGGGTGGAGGATCCCACCCTCAACCCCGCCTTTGTGTTTCTCACAGCTTGCTGTGCAGTTGTCGCCAATGCTGGAACGGTAACTTCTCCCACAGGAATTTCCACCACTTAATCAAACTTTCCATCAGAGGTGCACAAATCTGGACCTTCTCAGATTTGCGGTGTGCCTGCAGGTTGGAGTGTACATGTGACTGCGCTGACACACACATACACACACCTTTACACAAGCGTTATGAAAGCCATCAGAGGACCATACATCATCATGTGATCCTGACCATAACGTGCACATCCTGTTTTTGTTTATTGTGTCTGCAGTAGCACACACACACCCCCACACACACACACCTGCTGCATAGCCTTCCCTCTACATAGAGAGGCTTAGACCTGCAGTTAAAATACACGTCAGGTAATAAATTAGCCAAACCGGGATCCACGTTTCAGTGCGCTGTGGTTCTGGTGTGTAGAGCGAGTGTTGTGAGGATCTGGGACGTGGTGCAGTTGTGCAGAGATCAGCAGGAAGTTGCATCAGCACATGGCAGCTATTTCAGTGTTTTTTCCCAGAATGTTGTAATAGTGCTTCTTTTCAGAAACACACACGAGCTCTTTGGCTGGAGTCTGACACTCTGTCCTGTCTCAGGGCTGGAAGTGAAGCTTCGGTGCTTTTTCTGTGTGGAGCTCAGAGTGGGAGAATCTCACTGCTGATTTAATAAAACATTTGCATGTGGCTTTTCTTTGCTGAATGATGAAGAAACACTTTGTGTTAAAGTGTGTGATCCCTCAGCTGCTCGTGTACATTAGAAGGATGAAGAATCAAAACGGTGTAAACGCAAACTTCCGTTTTTTTTTAGGAGTTCTCCTAATAAATCAGTTCCCTCACTGAGGCCATGATGCAGCAGAGATTTATGTCGAGGCTGGCTCACAGTTGTGTTATCTGTGTGTAGCGCAAGCACGGGCTTGCATGGTGTTTGTGTTTGCTTCAGCCGGGTCTGACGGTTACATTTGTGGCTCTCTAAGCTGTACCGTCTTTCTGACAGTTCATTTTTACTTGGTTTTATCCTGAGATAGCAGCGCTGGCTGAACCGGTTTCGGGGCCCCGCTCATAGTTAGAACATTTTTATCAGTTTGTGAGCACAGTGGAAACAAAAGGAATCAAATCCAGCTCCACTGGCTTTTGTTAAACCGTTTTCCTTCGGATTTTTATACTCTGCTCATAACGTTTAATGACGGGATAGTGTTATTGAATTGGCTGTGCGTGTGCGCGTAAAGATTTTATAATGTGTGTGTGTTCAGCTGGTGGGGTGCGGCTTGTATTGTATTTGTGTGTTTGTTTAATATTGTTCACCTGCCCAGAGCCCGCAGATGGAAATTGTGCAGCAGCTAAATCTGGTACAAGGTTTGTTTTGTGTGATGACATCAGCGTCGCTGGTTCCTGACCAATAAAAAACAGAAATGAAACGAGGCTGAAGGACTTCGTTTCACTGAGGCCCCCGCGGGGAAACGAGACTCGTCACAGGCCTGACGCGCTGCCACACTTTCAGCTTTTAAACTAACTCAGAATGAACCACCTACATTCAAAATGCTCAACATATTTATTTTTATATGTATACTGATTATACCTTATTATTATTATTATGGATGTTGTTGCTATCATTTCCTTGTGTTCCTCTGTGTGTCACTCCCAAAGTGTCCGGGAGTCCTGGACTCGCCTCCAGACGCGCTCACCTGAAACACTGTTGCAGTTTTTGATGCGGCTTCATCAACCTCAGTGTTGCGCACTGTGTCACGTTGCGCGCAGGCCTTTTGTTGGGTCTGCAGCTCTGAAGCCAGTTTTTGGAGTTCCTGCGGGTGTCGCGGCGGGTGCGTGGTGGCTCTTAGAAAAGATGAGATCTCAGACCGGATTCTCGGTACATCCGTCAAGTGGCAAATGCCATAATGATGATGGTCGATAGGCAATGACGTGTTCTCTGCCCACCCCGCTGCTGCGATCAGCCGGTTGATTTGGATCGATGTAATTGGCTCTCCTGCTTTAGGATGATGCAAAATGCTCTCACTGCAATAGAAACCACCAAATCCATCGAGTTCAGCCACATGTTGGTCTTAGCTGGCTTTATTTCACCAACCGGTCTCAGCAGATGTCTGCCTCTCCCTGAGCCTGGTTCCGCTGCAGGTTTCTTCTTGTTAAAAGGGAGTTTTTCCTTCCCACCGTTGCCAAGTGCTGCTCATAGGTGTCGTTTTGACTGCTGGGTTTTCTCTGCAGTATTGTTGAGTCTTTACCTTACAATACAAACCGCCTTGAGGCGACTGTTTGTTGTGAATTGGCGCTGTATAAATAAAGTTGAATTGAATTGAATTTCTAACATATGGTCACATTTCACCCTAATTCTTAGAGGAATCTGACTGATCCTCATAAGGTTAGACACAAATCTGTGAGGATTGTCCCTATCTTACAGCAGTAAAGAAACTTTAATCGAAATCCGTTCATAATCCTCCCTCCAGCCATCGGTGGGCGAGGTAACAGCATTTGTGTTTGTTTTGTTCAAGCACACAGAGTCGTGTGCGGGTCCGAATGTGAAATCTTATTGTTTTTGTGAGAAATGATCTGTGATGGGTAACTGTAAATAGCAAAAGCTATAAACTGCAAGTTAACGTCCTCTTTCTGAAAACGCCTGATTCATCTGTTCCCTCCGCTGTGATGAAACTTGCTGTTACAGCTCATCTGCAGGAGGCTCGGAGCAGCGTTTTTGTCGTAAGAGCATACGTCTTCACCTACTTCTGCAGCCTGTTTTCAAGCCTTTGTGGATTCAGATTATCCCTTGAAAAAACGTTCTCGTGTTCCCGCTTCTCGTGAACTTGTCTGCCTTCAGCATCAACTTTCAATTTCTAGTCATTCTGCATCAGTTGGCTTGCAGGTGTAGTGTAGGAGTGCCGGGCACATTTTGCTGTGCTGACTGCAGTTGGTTAGTTTCATTTATAGTGTGATCCTTTCATAAATTCTCTTACTACAACTGCGGCAAAGTAGAGTACCCAGAGGGAAGCCGTGCATGTGCAAATGCCACATAGAAAGGCCCAACCACTGTACCGCTGTGCTGCTCATTAGTTGCAATTCAGATACAATTACCAGCAAAGTGCTCCATAACAGCAATGCCACCAACAATCAGAGCGCTGCAGTGCCCTCCCTTGTCTTGCTGGGGGAGGGCGCTGCATGCTGTTGCTATCGGTGGTGTTACTTGTTTGCAGAAATGTTAAGGTGTGTGGTGTGCATCAAAGTAACAGCCATGCAAATTGCAGAACCCAAGGTTCTCCAGTGGAGCATGAAGATTTCGGTCATTCACATGAGTCTCGAGGTGTTAGGCCTGATTTAGACTTCTGTGGGGAATCTTTGTAGCGCGAAGCTGTGACCTACAGAAGTGGCCGACATTGTTGAGGGCATTCATGCTCGTGCTGGAGCATTAATGTGTTAATTACCTCGTGGTTGTGTCCTGGTGTTTTATGGTCCCAGCAACGGTACAAACAAATAAAATGCTGGGACTTTGCTCCCTCCTGGGTCCCCGCTCCTTGCTGTGGGTTTTTTTTTTTCTCCCAAAGGCAAACATATTTATCCCTCTAGTTTTTCCACTTGTTTCCTCATTTCCTCGAATCCATTCCGATAGTTTCAGCAGTCTCCCTCCAGGGACATTTGTGAGTCCTTATATTAATGCTGGGATTATTACTCCTTATGCTGAGACAATGATTGTTATTCTCTCACTGATAAATTCAAAAAGTTGTGGGAAGTGTACGGGAGGAATCGATGGTCAGTCACAGTCGTCAGGGGGCTGCACTGCCCTGATGTCACATTTGGGGAGGTGTGCGTTGGGTTACAGTGTAGGTTCTCAGAAGGGTTTTTGTTGCTGTAGCTGCTGAAGCGTAAATCCTGATCCTTCACGAATATAAACATTGACAGTAGAGTTAAAGTGAAGGACTGTAATGGAGGTCAGCTCATCTCTAATGTATAGTGCTGATGAAAAGAGTGTGCAAACTGTGCAGTCAGTCAAATGTGTGCAGGGGAGGGGTGTGTGTTTCTCACAGATGCTGCTACTCTCTGTTTCACTTCTCAGATGGGATCTCAAACACTTGTGCAGGGGCGTACAGGATGTTGAGCAGCAGCAAACCTCTAAACCAAAGCAGAGAGCTAACGCAGTGAGCGCCGTGCTTCGGGACAGGCGGCAGCCGTAGGTGGCTGAGGTCATTATGCAGCATCCTTGGGGAACAGGTAGAAAGAGTGGGTGGGCACTATGTAAATCTGTTTCTGGGCAAACTGCTGCAGGAGAGACATGAGGTGCATGCAAACAACAGGAAAAGCAGCTTTTGGGGCATTTTTAAAAACTAAAGCCACAGAAGAGAAGAGATGCAATCTCAATTTACAGATTTACTGTAGATTAAAGTAAAACAGGAGCTTGTGGACAAAGACTGTGTAGCTGAGACTTGAGTCAGACCAAGACAGTGCAGCTATACAGCTGTCCTGGAGCCAGCTTCCACAAGACCTGGAATGACCCTGAGCCTTTTATCCCCCCCCCCCCGGGCTGTAAAACTTTGTGCCGCTGAGTGACACTGAGGTCAGATGCTTAAGATTTCCAGAACTTCTCTGTCAGTAAGCGCTGCTGTTTTAGTAAGCGCTGCTGTTAGCCGCTGTTAGCCTGGCTGCTGAAACGTTCTCTGAGGTGGATCTAATGTTGTGGACAACTCGGGCACGTAGTGAACAAACTCTCGTATGATGTGAGAATGTAACCACACTTATCCAATGGGTGTGTCCAAACTTTTGATGTTTTATATTGTAAACACGGTACAGTGATACAGAGAAAAAAACCCAACAAGCAAGCTGTTGGTGCTAGTGGGAAGGAAAAACTCCCTTTTAACAGGAAGCAACTGGTTGAGGGTGAGGGGAGAGAGACACACTGTGGAAGGGAGCCAGAGATTAATAATGATTAAATGTAGAGTGGGGGTATAAACAGAGTGAAAACAGGTTAGTGAAGAAGACTTTTCACTTAGATTTTAGGGGTTAAAGTGGGGCTGGGTGGGTGGAGAGAGATCAGTTGCAGTGGCTCAGTGTGGGGAAAAGCTCACAATAATTTCTATTGTGCACTCCACCAGGTTTTCTTTGTGTGCAGCTCTGCTGCTGCTGCTGCTCTGTGTGGATTTAAACAGCTGAGTTCAACAAGACATAAAGATGTTTCACAAGCTGTCTGATCCCGTCCCCTACACTGACCATAGACTGTTGGTGTAAAGGTGGAATTCAGGGAATGAATCTCAGCACTATCAGCTTAAATTCAAATTCATCTCTGCTACACTTGATAGCTGTGTGAATGTAATGTGGATCAAATTCCTCCTTCTCCTGAGCTGTTGCCAGACAGCTGAGTCACTCAGCCTTGGCTTGTATGTGAAAAATGAAAACAAGAAAACCAGACTCTCAAAGTAGAGCAAGAATGTGCTCATTTATGCAGATGTGTGCCTGCGCTGCAGCTTTTACAATAGCTTTCAAATACAATATTAATAAAATAAAGAATACCAAAAGTCTGGCGTTGGCCTTTTATTCATTGATGTCACATTAACTGTTCAATAGTCGTTAACAGGAGGACCCTTTATATGAATACACACACGTATTTTTGTCTCATGGCGTCTTTCCAAGTACAACTGTAATACCAGAATGATAAATCTGCTTCTTGGGTAAAATATCCAGATGCAGCCTTTATTACAGCGAACATATTGAATCACGAAGCTTAAAGTTAAAATGATGTTATGTGAGCTGCTAATTCTGGGCTCAAGTTAAAGATTACACCATTGAGAAAAGAGAACCTGCAGATTCAGTAAGCCCGCATGAGAGCAAGTGGAGTGATAAAGCATTCTTGAGCTTATCGCTTGCCTTTGTACCATCTGAAGTTGATCCAGTGACTGCAGGCTGAAGCGTCTGTGGCTGTTTACTCTGCAGGAGGCTGTAAAACTTTGTGCTGCTGAGTGAGAGAAGCTCAGCGACACTGAGGTGAGATGCTGAAGATTTCCAGGACTTCTCTGTCAGTAAGCGCTGCTGTTAGCCGCTGTTAGCCCGACTGCTGAAACGTTCTCTGAGGTGGATCTAATGTTGTGGATGACTCGGACACGTAGTGAACAAACTCTCATATGATGTGAGAATGTAACCAAACTGGCTAACATTAGCTGGAAAAATTGCTAGCTTATATTCAGCTATTGTTGATTAGCCAGCTTTGTGCCAAAAAGTGATTACTGGTATTTGCCAGAAAATGATTGCCTGTATTTAAACTGTAAATGACTTGTTGGCCTAAAATCTGTGAACCGTGTCAGGCCACCCTCATGAAGTCTGTTTGTTTGGTCAGAGACATTCACAACAGTGACCTGCTGGAGTTCATTTTGTAGCTCTGGCAGTGCTCATCCTGTTCCTCCTTGCACAGAAGAGCATATATCGGTTCTGCTGATGGGTTAAGGACCTTCTATGGTCCATGCTCTGAGACTGTGCTGAGAGACACAGCAAATCTTCTGGCAATGGCACGTATTGATGTGCCATCCTGGAGGAGTTGGACTACCTGTGCAACCTAGCCAAATGCAACACTAGTGAAAACGGTGCGAAAAGATGAGGAGGGATACGTTCCTGTTTTAGGGGATGTCTCATTGTTGCCCCTCTAGTGCACCTGTTGTTAATATCATTAATACCAAAGTAGCTGAAATTGATTACCACCTCCCTCTGCTACTTACCTGACCACATCAATATTCTAGAAGTGACTTGATGCTATTAAATTAATTAAAGTGACATTAACCTGCTTTCAGTACAGTAGTACTGGTGTTCTTCCAAATTAAAAAGACATCATTGCAGTAAACACTGTCTAATGCTTTAGTCCTAATGAATTAAATCTGCAGTAATGACATCAAAAATGTTGCTACTAAGTGTTTCTTACATTTATAGCAAAAGAAAATGGCATATAGACAAACCACTCTGAAAGGATTGTGAGTCATATTTATAGTCTGTATATTAAAGGCTTGTCACTCTGTGTGGCTGCCCAAACATGCACTTTAACAGAAATAGCAGGCACTATAAAAAGACTGTTAGGAACATGAAGGGACTCTTGTGTTCTTCAGTTTTAGTTTTGTCACTTTAGTGTTGGCCCTTCACAAATTCATTTCCAACCTCCACATTTCCACTTCCACAAACCAGTGAAACCAGACAATAAAACGCTCCGTCCACCTCGTCCATCTATAAAACTAGCCTAGTAAGTACGAGATCCCTCTGCCAAAATGGGATCCTGTGAAGATGTTCTTCTCCAGCAGCAGTGGGTGGAACCATAAACTGCCAATCATGGTCTCACCAGAATCTAGACTGCACAGAACCAGAACTTGTATATGGCAAGGGACCTTTTTTGTTGGGTCATGTGTTGACCCAAATATCACAGAGCTTTAGACCTCTCTCGTATCGTTTTATTGGCAGATGGATAATTACACGAGTGAACAGCAGCTGCACATGGACCCAAGCTGGTTAAAGTCCTCTATGATGCTGTGCCCACATGTTTCCAATTACCCACCATAGACATTAGTCTGCTAAAAGCATCCTCATCGTAACATTGCTAAAACCTTCATACTTTATTTTTGCGAGTATAACTTTTTGAAAGAAAAAGTATGTAAGAGAACTTTTTTTTTTTTTTTTTTGTCACTCACCATCACACATGTAGAAATGGCATCAAATTAATGTCACACTTTCTCCTGTTCAGGTCTGCAGGATATTTACAGCTGAAAGGGAGACAGAGTTAATGATTAAATGCAATTGTGGTGTATAAACACATGGGCAGTGAGAAGTGGTGAGTGGAGGAGAAATGCTCATTACATCACGGGAAGTCCCCCAGCAGCCTAAGCTGATGGTTCAGCCCTAAATATAAGCTTGATCAAAAAGCAAAGTTTTAGGCCTGATCTTAAAAATAGAGACGTCCAAACTGGGAGCTGGTTCCACAGATTTTAGTGGATATCTGCTGACTAGATTGAAGCTGATTGTTACCTTGTTTTAAAGAGACTGGTACTTAGACCGATCATGGACATAACATTATGCCCACCTACCTGCCTAATATTGTATTGTCCTGACCCGTCGAGGCATGGACCCAACAAGACCCCTGAAGGTGTGCTGTGGTATCTGCACCAACATGTTAGCAACAGAGACTTTCAGTCCTGTAAGCTGTGAGCTGGAGCCTCATTCGATCTGACTTGTTTGTCCAGCACATCCCACAGATGCTCGATTGGAATGAGATCTGGGGAATTTGGAGGCCAAGTCAACACCACAAACTTGTTGTTGTGCTCCTCAATCCATTCCTGAACCCTTTTTGCTTTGTGGCAGGGTGCATTATCCTGCTGAAAGAGGCCACAGCCATCAGGGAATATCATTTCCATGAAAGGCTGTAGATGGTCGGCAACAGTGCTTTCGTAGGGGGTACGTGTCAAAGTAACATCTACATAGATGGCAGGATCCAAGGTTTCCCAGCAGAACACCGTCCAAAGCATCAAAAACAGCAACTGAAGGTGACTGCAGTGACGCCCTGGCAGAGCACCGCGTGGGAGGAAATAAAGCATTTAGTGACGTCCATGGTTTCTAAACTTCAAGCAGTCATTGACTGCAAAGAATTTCCATTCAATTATTAAAAATAGTCCTTATAAATATACAATTGTAAGTGTGTCCTGTTATATGTCAGCTTCTTAAGATGTGCAATAGGGTATAAAAATTGCTGTAACTGCTAAAAAGTTAATGTAATAATTATTTGATTTAATTGTATATCGACCTCATCCACGGCCAGTTTAGAATCAGCAGCTAGCTTATGCATGTCTGTAGACTGCGAGAGGAAGCCAGAGTATGTAGAGAAACTCCTGAATATTTCCTTTGCTGTAGATGTAGGTACGCTTTAGGTGTTATGCAATAGCACTGATGATGAAATGCCTCTCCCACTGAAAACGTTGTACCAAAGGAAGACGTCTTTACAGGTTACGGTGCTTTTATAATCCTGACATGCCACAACTTCCATGAGGCCTCAGGCTGCTTTTACATCACCCAGCTGGGAAATAGAGTTGCACCTTCTGGTTTAGTCAGTCGACTGTGGGTGAATAGCAATCTTTGAGTTTTTCAAAATGCCTTAATTTCATAATTTTATCTAATTTCTTTGAAATTTTTGCACAAGTGGTGTATGAATTAGAGTTTGGTGGTCACTGACCACCAAATCAAATCATTCTTGAGTCAGAGCCTCCTTTTTTTTCCTTCTTTTTTTTTCCAAATTCATTGGAAATCCCTCAAGACGTTCATGAGATATTGCTTTAACGAGAACTGGAAGAATGGCTGGATTACGACAGCTTTGTCATAGAGGAATCATGGTGCCTCCAGGATGAAGCTGTTGCCAGTCAAGTAGCTTAAATATTACAATGTAAACAGTAGATAAAGTAATGCATCTACAAGAAGAGACAGGTAGAGGCAAAGTCACAATAAAAAGGACGATCATTTGTTGCCAAGTGCAGATTGGGGCTTGCACTGCCTTATAGAAAACGGTGGGGTTTGGATTTACAAAGTTTGCTACAGCACAGAAAACAGTAGACATGCTAGAGTTGTTTTTGTCGTATATTTAAAGAAAATTTAAACAAGTGTATACAAGCTATATTATAAGCCAATAACTTGAAACTTTTAGTACACTGTGTCATTTCCTCCCATCTTCTTTATTGTAATTTCTTTTTCAGCTTGGTTGCTTAAAAAAAGGAAAGTATACAGTGATTGCATCCTATTATAACTGGCTCCACTGAAATTTAGAAGTTATCTTAAAATTGTATTAATACCATACTAATTGTTAAGGTTAGTGTATTAAATCTTACCACTAGATATCAGTAGATTGCAGTCAACTGTTTTCTTACTCCTCCCAATTCAAGTGCATAACTCTAACTATGGTAGCCACGGCTCTGGACGCCATTTGTCTGTAGTGAGCGAAGGCTGTCAGGTCACTGTTTATCTCAGTAATATGCCTTACTTTGGAGGAGGCTGTGAAACTTTATGATAGAAGGCTGATATGAGTCGTTGAAGCTTCTGAGCGATGACAGCTAGTTGAGTTCTGGAGGATATCTGGAACTTTTCTGTTGGTAAGCGCTGCTGTTTTTTGCCGCTGTTAGCTGTGTTAGTGAAGCTTCCTTTGATGGGAATCTAACATTGTTGGACTCGGACACTAAATAAAAGCTCATACGATGTGAGAATGTAATTAAATTGTTTATCAGAGGGAAAGTGTGTTTTTTAGGACACTCGAGCCCAACATTAGCCGGCATAATGTTCGCTTATAACCAGCTGTTGCTGTTTCCCGGTGGATTCCAGGTGATGAGGTTTGAAGTGAGGAGGATGAGCAGGAGGACGTTTTATGCAGATGTAGTTGGATTGTCCCGTTCCTTCACATTCTTACTTCTTTGGTGAAGGGAACCCCTTTGTCACGTGATAAAAACAAAGGTGTGATCCTTCATATCTCGAGTCTGAAGGTGCAGACACAAATTACAATTTGCCTCCATGGCGCACGAATGCCTCCGACTCTGGTGTACGAGTTATGTAGCCGGTCTCTAGCCACATCTCAACCACTGTATTCAAGATGGTGGGGTAACATGGCAGCTTCTGCAAATCTGCACCCTTTCTATGTATTTTAGTTGCATTTTAGTTCCAAAATAAAAAATATGAAACGCCTTGCTGGTTCCTTCATAGATGATGTGTCTGCTGACAGCAGCGCTGAATTTCCAGACCGGGCGTCCATGATGGAGGTGCGTCTGCAGGCACAAGAGGATGAGATCACACTGCTAAAATCCTCGCTGGCTGATGCCCTGCGCAGGATCCGGATCCATGATCAGGTTCTGCAGCTACTGAAGCAACAGCTCGTAGCAGGTGGGTGATATTTACTGAACACTAGTGTCAAAACTTTCCAAAAACGCTCTGTCACACACTATCTTTGTCTCATCTGTTGTTCATATAAAATGGCTGGATTTGCAGACTGCAGTAGAATACTGAAAAATAACTAAAACTCCACTTTTATCCACTCAGCGAATCCAGGTGCTGCACGGTTACTGAGCCAAGCCTGCTGTCCAGATTGTTGCACCAGAAGCAGAAAGTTGTCCTCCAGCTCAGCTACCGATGGGATCCGCCACCCGATGAGGTACTGCACCTTCCAGCCAAGGGCTTAGAGGCACAAGGGGCCGTTGCGTTTCACCTGATGCATAGCTATTTTGCTTGCCCTATCAGAGGACATGCTTGTCCATTCAAAACTCTGGTTATGTTCATGTGTTTGTGTGAACTGCCTGTATGACTGCTCTGTGTTGTTTTTAACCTTTGAACTCTCCAGCCAACTGTCAGACACCATTGTGACCAATGCAAACGGCCAAGTTGGAAGTTCAGCATCTGTGGAGCTCCAAATCAGACCAGCAACACTTGACAGGTCAACCCAAACAGAGTCCACCTTGGCAGGCCGGGACGCTGAGCAGGACAGGGTCCCCCTCCACAGACGGGTCCAGAGCCTGTCCTTGGAAGATGCACTGCTGGAAGGTGAGCAGCCTCCTGAACCTGAAGGAATCCGGGCCAAACTCCATCGTGTCCCCGGTATGGAGGAGGAGGATGAGGAGCCGGAAGAAGACAAAGGGGGACAAAGAGGGGAGCACGAAAAGGAACTAACTTGGGTGTCATCAGTTGAGGAACCCATTCAGCCCACCACTATCAGAGGCCTCCAGAGGGAGGACTTCCTGGATGGAAGCTGCTCTCCGGAGGAGCCGGGCTCAGCCTCGTTCAGATCTTCAGACCAAAACCTGAGCTCCCGCTCTGGACCCCTGTCTCCCATCCACGAAGGACAGAAGCCTCTGTGCGTGATCCTGCCTCATTGCCGCGTTCTTCATAACCTTAATCATCTTTCCTAATGGCTGATTGCATGACTTTTAAGAACAAATCAACTCTAACACTGTTTTTCTGGTCCTGACTCTGCAAAGCCCAGTTCTGCTGTGACCCGCTGATCCTCAGCTTCCATGGGTTTGTTCACGCCGTATTAGAGCCTTCCATCTCCTCCGGGTGTCCTAGTCTGTCGTCTTGGTTGCTGAAGCCTCCTCGTGCTTTCGTTTTGAGTGTTTGAGCAGGGAGCCGGGAAACAAAAAGCTCAAGTGGAGCAGAATGTTTGGATGATTCAGGTTCACGGTTATGTAAGATGACAGTACCAGTAAGGATCTCAGCTGGGTTTTGCAGAGTCGCACAAACTGCTCTAACATTTTTTTCTACTACGATTCTACTGGAAGCTTGTAATCAATCTTAACATCTTTTAATAAACCATAATCTCTTGCAGCAACGAATTTCTTCTCTGCAGCGAACTTTTCAAAGGACTGCCTTTCTAATAGTGAGTGGGAACCGCAGTGCAGGAGCTCTGCTTTTGTTTCCTTGTGCATGTGCACTTTCTTTTTCCCTACCTCCCTATTGTGGCTTTTAAAAGGGTTTCTGAATTACAGACCATCACCCCCCCCTCTCTCTCTACAGAAAGCTCAGTCTGGCACAAATCAGCATTCACTGCTTTATTCAGTGATCACTTACAGGGAAGACACAAGAATGCAGTGGCTGTATTTGGTAGACTTTGCTGTGGCCCTCCTAGATTAGATGTTGGAACGAATCCTCAATCGAACTCGCCTGAGTTTCACTTCCTCGTTCTGAGGACAGTGGTGTAGATAGATGGACGGCAGAGCTTCTTTTTTTTTCTCTCTTCCTCTGCTGATGCTTCGTTACGATGGATTGTCATCAGGAAATGGGGTGTGTCCTCAGAAACCACTAGAAACAGTAAGAGGATGACTTTTATTTTATAACTGCATTTACATTGCAGAGTTAATTAATTTGCTAACTCCAGAAAAAAACAAGCAGAAAACAGCTGTTCTGCCTGTCTGGCTCTACCCTGTCTGTAGGTGTTGACAGATTTATAGGTGCAGCAGGCGCGGCTTGGCAGGAGGTTTTTTTTTTACATTGGTGTTATATTTCCAAAAACACAAAAACAAATTTATCTTTGATGGAGAAAAAAAATCTTCTGAAGATTCCAGGCATTGTAAGCCAAACGCGCCTCTTCCTGTGTGTGAATGAGTCTCGCTGGTGATTTATGGACGCTTTGCATGAATAGTGGGATAATTGCTGTCATCTGTGTTGAGTCTGCGTGGATTGGTTGACTGTGGAAGCTGACTGTTTGTCTCTGTGGCGCTTCAGGGTTCGTAGAAACAGTGAGAAACTAGGGAACCCGGATAAGCAGAGAAAACGTCTGGACAAGAAGGCGGCGTCTTCGGCAAACCTCCTCACCCGCTCGCCCAGCCTGGAGAAGTGAGCCCACCCCGCCGTCACTCACAGCTGGCACCACACACTCACACAGTGACAGTGAAGTCGGCAGCCAGTGGATTAAAGCACCATCTGTATGAAATGGTTTCTAATGTCTCGATTTTTCTCTCCGCAGCCGAGCCAAGGAGCTCATCGCCAGTGCAGGTGAGGTCACTATGCTTCCTCATTAACAGAGTTTGGGCTCTGGAGGTTAATGCTCTTCTGCACAGCTTAGGCTCAGGGTTCGGGTAATGCACTTTTCTGGTCGCACTAACCTATTAAAGCATTTTACACTATGATTCTCATTTTAACAATACGTCTCTGACCGGTTTAGAGTCACCAGCTGTGGGAGGAGCTCCATACACAAGGGCCCCAGCTGAGGGTTCAAACCAGGAACCGCTGCACCACTGCGCCGCCCAAAAAGCATCTTGTAGAATTCAAAATGGCGTCTGTGATCGCTGTCGCACGCTGTCGTGTTTAATATAGGTACTTTTCCCACGTGTTGGTGTGGCCCGGCTCCAGTGCTGGAAAGGCCTGAGCTGGGCTGTACTTGTGTAATCGTGCCAAAGCCGACCTCGTTGGTTCACACATGTAGTCATTTGTGCAAAAATGAGTGGATTTCCCGGCCAAGCACGCTTGTGGTTTGCACAGCTTTTATGAGTGTTGGCCTTCAGCCTGGTTTTGGCTACTCCAACTTTAAGGCTTCATTCTTTCTGCCACCAGTTTGTATCTGTTACAGCCTGTATAGAGTCTATATCTCTCAAAAATATATTTTGGTAACATTTTTTTAAGTAAATGACACCTTAAATATTAATTGAATAAAACCCATTTTACTCAGTACACAAGTTAAATACTTGGGGGTGGCTCTTTTGATAGATGGAGCCTTTTACACCTCTATGTTATTTGGACCACATCTCCACTGACGGTGCCTGATATCATATATCACTGGATTCAGCAGTCAGACCCAGGTTGGTCATTGAGGCACAACCCCTGCACAAACTGTTAACCTATGATTTGGGATTCATCAAGAAATTTTTTGTGCAGAATCTCCTGTTCGACTTATTGTCGCATTATTTAGCAGTTTTTTTTAAACTTATGGGCTATATCAGAATATCTGTCAATCTAACGATTTTGCAATAAAATATTTTATACATTTCGTAGACCTCAGACAATATGAGAAACATGGTTTTACTTCCAGGACGGCTATCTCTGAAATTTGGAGTGTTTTTGCTGCACTACATCCATCATGATTTGTGACTTTTGCAAATTCTTGTTTTGAATTTTTGTACATGTTTTGTTTTGACAGATGTTGGGCTACTGCTTTCTGTGTCTGTGTGTTATATACGATGCTACAGATAGTAGCTGATTGCCATCCAGTTCTGGTATTTCATTCTGATGTGTGTTTGTCAGATCCTGATGAAGACTGATATGCACTCGTCTGACTTTCTGCTGATTTGCACGCTGCACTAGGAGAATGGCCAGATTGCTTTAAGCTGATAGGACGGCAACAGTAACTCAAATAGCCGCCGTCAAAAAAAAACAGTGGATGCAGGTGTGCACTCAGAGATGCTCCTCTGCATCAGTGTGTGCAGAAGAGCATCTCTGAATGCACACCATGCTGAATCTGAAGGAGATGGCCTGCAGTAATGGAAGACCACCCTGGGTGCCACTCGTGTGAGTTTTCGCACGGTCACCAAAATAGGACAACAGAAGATTGGTTAATGGACGAGTGCTTGTATAGCATTTACACATTTACGCACATTTACACACAGTTCATACAAACACTTTTTTCTGTGTGTAAGCACTTTAAATCAGACATCCACACTGGGATGGATGCATCGAGCTTTTCATACTGCTGGATTACTTGTGGTTCCAGGATACTTCAGAGTAGAATGGGAGGCAGAGCCTTCAGCTCTCAGGCCCCTCCTCTGTGGAACCAGCTCCCAGTTTGGATTCAGGAGACAGACACTCTCTATTTTTAAGATTAGGTTTAAAACTGGGGGGTTCCCATGATGCACTGAGGGTTTCTTTTCATTCACTTCTTTTCACTCCGTTTATATCCCACTCAGTTATTATTAATCTCTGTCTGTCTTCCACAGCATGTCTTTTGTGATCTCTCTCCTCAGTCCTAACAGGTCGCAGCAGATGGCTGCCCCTCCCTGAGCCTGGTTCTGCTGGAGGTTTCTTCCTGTTAAAAGGGAGTTTTTCCTTCCCACTGTCACCAAGTGCTGCTCATAGGGGGTCGTTTGACTGTTGGGTTTTCTCTGCATTATTTTAGGGTCTTTATCTTGCAATATAAAGTATCTTGAGGCGACTGTTTGTTGTGATTTAGTCCTATGTAAATAAAATGGAATTAAAATGAAAAGTAATAATATTACACAATATTGAAGGGGAGGAAAAACTGGGAGTAAACATGCTGCAGAGTCTTCGCTCTGAGCTGAGATCGGTGTAGCTGCAGTTTGACTGTTTTTGCTCAGTCAAATTTGATAGACTTGATGTTCTGGTCCTGTGACAGACCCTGAAAGGTTTCCATAAATCTAAAAATGGCATCAGGAATAGCTGCGAGTGCTCCTGCTGTTTAGGGTGTGAATACTGTTTGCACAATTAACCGTAACTAGTCTTTCACAGGACTGTATGTCTTTAACAACCCTAAAAATTAAAATTCTGAAGAACTTAAATCTATCGAGGCTGTAGAACATTTGGAGGCTATCTTTATGGATTAGCTTACCCTTTAAACTGTGGAAATATCACTGAGTTTCCTCTCTCCTTTTTTTTTCTTGTGAAGTCAAACACTGCAGGGCCTGTTTGGAGCGTGGGCACCGCCTGGACTCAGGTCCACTGTGGTTAGCCTGTGAGAGAGAATGAGGACTCTCAGCCCTCCTGTGTAGGATGGCAAAAAGGTTTTTTTAAATATAGATTTTTGACTGATTTCAGCTCCAGCTGAAAATATATATTTTAAAGTAAAAAGTCCTTTTTGCCATTCAGCTCCCGGGCAGCGCGGTGGCGTGGTGGTTAGCACTGTTACCTCACAGCTCACAGGTCCTAGGTTTGATTCCACCTTGCTCCGGGCCTTTCTGTGTGGAGTTTGCAGGTTTTCCCATGTCTGTGTGGGTTTACACAGTCCAAAGACACGCAGATAGTGGGGTTAGGTTAATTGTGGATTCTAATCTGCCCACAGGTGTGGATGTTGTCTCTGTGTTGGCCCTTCGACAAGCTGGCGACCTGTACAGGGTGTACCCTGCCTCTCGCCCTCTGACAGCTGGGATATGACCCGATGACTAAAAAAAAGACGTGTGCCCACTGTCAGTCACTCACACAGGAAGTGCTGTTTAGTTCTTTTACAGATGTTGAAGTGGGCGTCAGGTTAATGTCCAGTTTATTTGCTGTCCAGGTGTTTTGTTCTTGCGGGGATGAGGATGCATTACTGTTCTAACTCTTCAAACCTCTCTAGCCTTTCTCACTGCTTTCTGGGCAGTCAGACATAAGGTTGGACTCAGAAATGTTGAGACTATTTCATTCCTATTTGCTGGTTACTTTTACTCTGAGTCCCATAAAAGAAACCAGCAGTTTCCAAGATAACAGAGACAGATTAAAAGTCCCTAAAATAAATGCAAAAGGAACGCAGGACCCAGCCTGGAATCCGGGGTTTGACTGATCCTCGTAGTTATGTAGGCGGTGTTTGAGTGTTTGTCTGGCTAACTTCATGCTTTCATTCACACACAGGATCCCCTGGCTCCAGAAGAGGAACCTACAGCCAAGGTAGAGTTGGTTAAGTTGCCTCAAATCTTTACGGCCTTTTCTGAAGGAAAGTGGATCGAGCGTGCTGTGCTTTTCCAGCAGTATCCTGCTCAGCGTTCTGCTGCTGCCAGTTGGCAGCTGACCAGTGTAACCACACTGAGAGCGAGTCCAAGCAGAACTGAAACTCCTGCCATTAAGCATAAACTGATGTTGATGCCAGCGGAGGTTTGGAACGCTGCAGTTATTCACTAATGCCGTCAATACCGATACCGTCAACTGCAATAATACAACAACTGATTGGTGAATATCTAGCAGGGGAACAGTAGTGGGCAGCCCACTGTAGGTCCCACTAGTGAGAAACATGGGGGCCAAGTAGATCAGTGGGATAGCCCATAGTGTGGGCTGCCCACACTCAGCAGAGGGCCCACTGTGGACCTGCAGCCTACCCACAGTATACTCCAGGTGTGGGACCCACCTGTGCCCCATGGTACATTTCTGCCATAAATTGGTATGGACCACAATGTTCCTTCAAAAAATACAAAAAAACCCCCAAAGCATCCTGCTTTTACATCACAAGCTGTCCCCACAGCATCGATTTGGCAGTTTCACTGAGGTTTTGAATCCGTCACGGTTTCTCAGCTTCAGATTGCTGACAGTGTAATAAAACCTGTTCTTTGTTTTCATCTTCTCCACAATAGTCGTGTTTCCCTCTGTGCTGTTTCCTCAATATAAATAAAAGTGCTGGCAAACACTCCAGTGCACACCCACCTACCTGAGTGGGCAGGTGTGGGTGAACTGTGGGGCTGTTTGGGCAGGGCAAAACCACACCTATCCCACATGGGTCCCAAGTATGTGTCCCAGCATGGGCCCCACATGGGTCAGCCTACGATGGGCCCATATGGGTTTTCCTACTGTATGGTGCCCACAGAGTTCCCTTTTGGGGCCACAAAGGGCAAAACTGCTGTGGGCTTTATGTGGGCACACCCTTTTGGGGGCCAGTGGGATGTGTGGGCTTGCCCTGGCCAAACAGCCCCTCAGTTCACCCACAGCTACCCACTGTGGGCCTGCACTGGCATGTTTGCTGGATTAGAACAACCCATTCTTTCACTAAACCACATGGTTTAGGTGCTGGATATTGTGTACCTGTGGCAAACACCTGAATTCAAAGATCAAGAGGTGTGGCCCAGTACTTTTGCTCTTACAGCGTATTCACTAGAGGATTTTTTCCCACTGTTGGGCTGCACTTTGTTGGAAGCACCTGGAACTCAAATAGGGAAGAATGAAATTCCCAAACAATGATCTGTGCCTATGATTGGCCTTCACTTCCCACATGTGCGCAGGGTCATCAAGGGTGGCATCAGTTATGTTGCAGCACACACACCCCTGACAATCCAGGGTCACTCTGTAGCCCCATCTTTGTTTTGGTTAAATAAACTCAATTAGACCCAATTAGAATAAAGAAAACCCCAAAACAAATCAAACTGAGGAAATGAAATGAGCCAACGTGAAATAAAGACGTTTCTCTTGGTGTCCTCGTGTGCCGCTCACAGCTGCATCACTGTTGTGCTTGTTTTTCAGGACAGTCAATCAAAATGTTCATCCGAGGCCGGCCCATCACCATGTACATCCCCTCCAACATCCAGAACTATGAAGACCTGAAGATGGAGCCGCCCTCTGAGAGACTTGAGCTGGACTGGGTGTATCCTTCTGTCATGAAGCCAGTGTATATTGAACAGTCTGCTGTTTCTGACAGATAAACTTTGGGCTGTGAAGACGTGGGTGCCGTGTATGTGCTGTAAATGGTCGTCTCACTGAACGAAAGCAGTTTTGTTAGTGTTGTTTTGGTTCTTTCTTGTATCTTGTTACTTGCCGGCTGCCACCTTAACCCTGCTCTGCTAGCTATGGTTACCGGGGACGGGACGGTCGGGCTAACCTGTACTTCCTTCCCACGGGCGAGGCAGTGTACTTCATTGCCTGTGTCATTGTGCTTTATCACATCAACAACCGCACACAACGCCACTACCGGAAACACACAGACTGCGTGCGCTGGTCAGTGGAATGATTTCATATGTTAAAACCAAACTTGGTGATTGAGTTTGATTAGTTTAGCTGTAAAAACTAACCCAGACCTCAAAAGCTCAGGCCAAGAGGCTCAAACTCATGGGTTTAACTTATGGTAAGTTACAGGTTGGAACGTCCATCCATCTTCTGATTATCCAGGGCCGGGTCGCAGGGGCAGCAGCTTAAGCAGAGGAGCCTAGACCTCCCTTTGCCCAGCTACCTCCACCAGCTCATCTGTTCCCAGGCCAGCTGAGAGATATCTCCAGCGTGTCCTGGGTCTGCCCCCGGGCCTCTTCCCGGTAGGACACCTCACCCAAGAGGTGTCCGGGAGGCATCTTAGTCAGATGCCCGAACCACCTCAACTGGCTCCTTTCGATGTGGAGGAGCCGGGGCTCCACTCTGAGCCCCTCCTGAATGGCTGCACTCCTCACCCTGTCTCTCAGGGAGAGGCCAGCCACCCTTTGGATGAAGCTCATTTCTGCAGCTTGTATTTGCGATCTCATTCTTTTGGTCACTGCCCAAAGCTCATAGGTGAGGGTAGGGACTTAGATTGACCGGTAAATCCATCCATCCATGTTCTTCCGCTTATCCTGGGCCGGGTCTCGGGGGCAGGAGCCTAAGCAGAGAAGTCCAGGTCTCCCTCTCCCTAGCCACCTCCACCAGCTCATCAGGAGTTCAAGGTCCAAGGTGTTCCCAGGCCAGCCGAGAGATATACTCTCTCCAGCATGTCCCCGGGGCCTCCTCCTGGTGGGACATGCCTGGAATACCTCACCCAAGAGGCGGCCAGGAGGCATCCTAGTCAAACGCCTGAGCCACCTCAGCTGGCTCCTTTTGACCGATATATTGACAGTACAATTTTTTTTTTTTTTTTGCAAATAGAAACCAGGTGGAGTGACGCTGTGCAGCTTTCACAGTTAGGCTGTCAGGTGTGGTGCTGTCAGTCAGACATGCAGAAGTGATGACACTTTATATCTTAAAGGTTCACGTGACTCAAAACATGCATAATGACTAATGCATGACAGAAACGCAATGTAGAGAAAAACCTGTTTCTGTACATTATTCAGCACCAGAAACCAGGAGCAGACCCGACTGTCTGCTTAACCTGCGTCTGAGCTCAGCTCCGGTCCTCATGTTGCCACTTGAGTCTTTCCACTGGAGCGTTTGGAGGGGACAGACGTGCCAACCGCACCACCACAATACTGAGGCCAATAACTGGCTGTGATTTAAGCAGATAAATTAAAATGAGGAAACATTTTTCTACAATAAAAACATCTAAACGAATCTTCAAAAAATGAGGAAACCAGTGCAGGAGACCAACTGGCAAAGACAGTGGGGCGCTGAGCAGCTGAAGGGTCTCCAAGGATCATGCAGGTGGCAGAAATATTGCCATCTGCCTTTCTCTGCAAGGGTCAGCTCTGACTCCTGCAGATGTGTGTGTGCGCTGAACACAGACTGTGTGTTCTGTCCATGTTTAAAGTGTGCGTCAGTGGAAGTCACCAGTCAAGTTTGAAGCTGCTTATTTTTCCCGTTGTTGGACACAAAGATGGAGCTAATAGGAAAGTTTAAATCCAAATGGATCTTTGTGTCTGCCAGACGTGGACAAATCCACAGTCAGCAGTGTCATTGTGTTGTCATTTTGCTGTGATGGATGCATCCATCGCCCATGTTTCTGTACGGTGAACATACAAAAGCCCTTCTTCTGACTGAGTAAGTAAATGATCTGCTTCTCTGCAGTCTCACCATCCATCCTGACAAAGTGCGAGTGGCATCTGGCCAGACAGCAGGGGTTGATAAAGATGGCAAGGTGACTACAGCCGCCCTTACAACAACATTTAAACCCTCTGAGTGCTGCATGTGTTCATGTCGTGATCATCTGACTATTAAAGCGACACGCCTCACTTCCTGTTAACCTATATTCAAACATTTAGTGCAGCTTGGTTCGTTCTGATTCATTCTTTGAAGCAGTCTAAAGCCACAGGAAGAGTCAGTGATGTTTCTGTGTTTGTGGTGTGTGCGTCAGCCTCTGCAGCCGTGCGTTCATATCTGGGACTCCACCACGCTGGTCACCCTGCAGCAGATCGGCCTGGGGACCTTCCAGAGGGGAGTGGGATCAGTGGCGTTTTCCTTTGCCGTGAGTTGATTGCAGCGTGACATGCTGACTCTCCCGCTTCCACATTCTCTGATTCTGTTCTTTGTGTTTTGCTGTGATGTGTTTTAGGACTCTGGATCATTCCTGTGTGTAATTGATGACTCTAACGACCACATGCTGTCAGTGTGGGATTGTGCTAAGGGCACCAAGCATGCAGAGATTAAGGTAAAGGAAAGACAGACTCTGGGTCAGCTGTTAATGGATTTGGTGATACTGATCTATGCTGATGCTAACCTTTGACTCCACTCAGTTAACAGAAGCCAGTAAGGCAGACTGCATTTAGAGTGCCACAGACTTTAGAAAGTGGGTAAAAATGACAATTGTGACACAAGAAGTTAACTCAGATCAATCAGAGAGAAAGAGTCTAAATAAATATCAGCAGTGAAGAAAGCAGCTGAACCTAAAGATGAACCTGTGAGATGGTCATCAGCAATTTTTATAAAATGTTTATTTGTTAAGAAATTCATGAAGTCGTTACTAGTTGAGATTAGTTGACACTCAGCTCCACAGACTCTTTGTCAGGTGAAACACGTGAATATAAAGACAGTCCTTGTGATTGCACTAAATACTCTACTTGCATTTTTAATACTTCTATGAGCAGACGGATTGCTTTATACGGCCATTTGCTCATAATAGGCATAAAAAAGCGTGGAATTGTTTGACAATTTCACAACAACACACACACACACACGCCCACTGGGGGTACAGTGGGCAGCGTGGACACCCAACTTTGTGAACACCATAACTGGAGAATGAGCCGACATAAGATGCTCAAACTCGAACCACAGATGCATCTCCTAAAAATACTGGACGAATTCAAATCTCAGTGACCTTGATCTCAAGGTCAGAGGTCAAGTTTTCTGAAAATCTTGTGATGGCGTTCTCTTGATTAGGAGGTGACGTATAGTTTTTTTCCAGCCATGCTGTAGGAGTGTTTACAAGCTTCTCATATCGATCATACTGATCATATCGATCCCTGAGCTGCATCAGAATGATGACGAGGTTCAGAGGCTCAGATTTACGTGGTTTAATTTTTTTTGATTACTTGTCACCAGTTACAAAAAAGGAGAATTAAACAGACTTTTGAAAAATAACAAGTGATTGTGACGTTTACTTAGTTTTGCCAATAAAAAATTATGACTGGGGGGGTCGGAAACTCTCCTGGCAGGGTCCCCGGAAGCCGGGTGAGTTTACAGTTATTAGTGAAATAACAGCACTGATTTCCTTATGGAGATATTTTTCTGTTCCTGCATGCATTAATAAATCAGCAGTGTAGTTAAATCCTGAGCACCTGGTGAAAGATGTGAAAGAAACATTAACACAGAAATCACTGCTTGATCATTTAATGCAGTTAAGAACGTAATGATGCATAAATGATGCCTCTTTTTTTATTATTATTTATTTGTTTTCTGTTTAAGTCTTTGAAATGTCACTGCCAGAAGACTGAGGAGTAGCTGTGGTGCCCACCAGTTCTTTTTCTTCATATCCTCACTGTTTTATTCCCGTTTCAGAAAGCACAGGAGACTCCTGGAGTGAGCAGTTGAAAATTTCTGGATTCTCATTTGTTCTCATGTTTCTCTGCAGATGTTTCCACGAGAAAAAGCCTCGACTGATGCGCGCAGATCATTTCGAACTGTGATTGTGCTAACTCTGTTTATGCTGCTGTGTGTTCAGAGTACCAATGAGGCTGTGTTTGCTGTAGAGTTTAACCCTCGCGACAGCACCAACATCATCACCTGTGGAAAATCCCACGTCTACTTTTGGACGTTAAGCGGAGGACAGCTCACCAAAAAGCAAGGCATCTTTGGAGTAAGATGAACTTAAGCCTTGTTTATCCTGAATGAACGTTCTGCATCCTTGAACCTGTTTGACTTGCCTGACTGCACTGGAATGAGGAAGTAGTGGAAAATGAAGTTGATAGCTTCCTTATTTAGAGGCCAAAAGAGGAAGAAACATCACCAAAGAGAACTGAAAATTTAGAGCAAATATTCAACATGTAAAAAAAAAAAAAAAAAAAAAAAAAAAAAAAAAAAAAATTATTATTAAAAAAAAAATAAAAAAAAAAAAAAAACCCCCCATCAAAAAAAAAAAAAAAAAAAAAATTAAATAAAAAAAAAAAAAAAAAAAAAAAAAACAAAAACAAAAAAAAAAAAAAAAAAAAGAAAAAAAACAAAAATAAAAATAAAAAAAAAGAAAAAAAAAGCCA